>ML827282.1:73983-98077 GCA_009831015.1 Picea engelmannii | reverse complement strand
CTGTGTTCGCTTCCAATAGTCGTGTTTCAGCATTCGTGTTGCAGCAGTCGTGTTTCAGCATCTGTTCTTCATAAACAATCGATTGCCATCAATGACAACCTTGATCATCTGCGTCATCTCTGTTGTAGCCATATTTCCAACATCTAAGCCAGCAAGACTTAGAATGGGGTGCCTCGCTGGATCTCCAATTCTCTTGCGATATAAGGCAGCACAAGGACATAAAAGAGTGGCAATTCAGAGGAAAGGAGAATGAACTATCTGATCTGCTCCTCAGGCAATCCAGATGCTCTTTGTTTTTTGATGGGGCAGCGAAAGGCAACCCCGTATTGGCTAGGGCAGGAGGAATTATAAAAAATAAAGAGGGCATAATTGTGTCAAAGTTCGCTTGGGGATTAGGGCAGTCTACTAGCATGCAAGTTGAAGCCTTGGAACTTCTGCAAGGTCTCAAACAAGCAAAGGGTATTGGTATTACAGAGGTCAGTATCATTGGAGACTCCCAGTCCATTATCAAAGCCTTAGTGGAGGATTCCTCTCCAGCAGATATCAGATTGGCAAGAGTGATTTCAAGAATCAGAATCCTGGTGAAATCTTTCCGGACCGCAACCTTTCTTCATGCTCTGAGGGAAAACAATAAGGATGTTGTTTTGGAAGCCAACAGGGCAGTTCCACTTCCCGCAGGATTCCTCTTGACAGAAAGAAGTGAGGAGTGGAATTCCATACCATAATTTTGCTATGTTTTTCTGCATTTTACTGAAACAGTTTGTATGTCTTTTTAAGATAGGGAAAATAACAGAGATAGACTCGATAGTCTCGAGTAAAATCTGTGGCTTCCCAGATTTTGGGGCCTATGACCAGTTAGTGGAAGAAAGTTTAAGGGCTATGCCCGACCTAATGTAACCAGTGAAAGGCATTTTGGCCAAACTCTAATAGAAACCCATACTCGTTCTTGTTAAAAAAAACAACATACATCATGAAATGTATAATGAAGATCGGCTCCTTCAAACTATTAACAAACATGTTTTTCTAAAAAAATGTTGTGATTCTTGAAGATCACTGCGGCATGAATTACGAGCGTCTTGTTCCTGCAATCAATCTTAATACTAATCCTGCAATCAAACTTGTGAGAGCAACGTAAGATGTGAAATGCAAGATTAAGTACAAATGAGAACAAATTCAAAATAGAAAATAAATGCAGTTATACCTGTTGTCCGCACTTGTTAGTTTCGTCATTGATTCCGCCAAAGTGACTTAAGAAAAACAAAGAAACGTTAAACGTAAAAACATGTACTTATAACTGTTTTCAGGAATGATTTAAAACATCCATTTGCAATTTTGTTTTTGTTTTTAAGTTCGAATTGTTTTTTACTTTTTTTTATTTTTATACATATATTTTTAATGTTTTCCAAATTTTAAATTTTTTTGTTTGTTTGTTTTGTTTTTGTTTTATAACAAAATGAAACAAAAACTCTTATTATTTTTACTCAACTTGAATGGAAATACAGTGGCCTAAACATGCATCAAAAGATGTTTCAATTAGTCATATTTTTCTGCAGGAGTGAATTGGATCTGGATAGCATTAGTACTAGACTAAACTCTTAGTGGGTTTAATCCTTGGCGGCAGTATCACATTTCAGGCCATGAGAATCTCAAGCCATTCTCCACAAATAATCACTATGTTGTTTTATACAGTTTGTAATAGCATGCATAGTGCATCATGAAAATATCTCTCTAATGCAACCAAAACATGGAGACTTGTTCCTCTACCTCTTTGAAAAATCATTGCCAAATAAAATCCAGAGATGGATGATTGCACACAAGAGAAGAAAGACGAATTGTGGCTTACTGGACTGATATTTGATTAACCTCACGTGATATGCATCAAGCTCCTTGTGTAGCACCTGCATCAACAACTGTATATATCTCAACGATAAAGAGAATGATCTCTCCATTAGATATCGTTTCTTCTTTCCTCAGTGTGAATCCAAGCCTACGGTGGCAAACCGGCCATCCCGGAATCTGCCTTCTTCACGGTCCGAAAAATCAGAACTGCTCTCAAACCAAGCAGAATTTTCAAAAACTGGTCGCAAGTCAACTAAATGAGACCCTTCTGCACAAAACCCATGTGCCCGATTTTTAAAATCCGTCACTGTTTTCTCATAAATTTCACCCAAATTCGATTGTCTTCTAATTGACGTTAATTGACAGACAATTTCAAATTGAGAGCGAGACATGAAGAATCATGCTAACATCATGCTCTCCAAGGATGAAATTCCCAAGAAAAAGAGAAATTCTCAGAGCATTCATAATGAGGGGACCCTGCGAATGAGCTCTATGTTAATTAGTAAATCTCGACAAGAATTACTTTCAAATAGCATACACAACAAACTTTTTCCCTTCATTCCTCATTTGACGATAGTTTCATTATTCACCATTCAGTTTTTGAGGAATGATGGAGAAAAATCCGCAGCCAAATAATAGAAGGATCCATCAAATAAGCAATGGCGTAATATTTTAATCTCAATAAAGCATGATGATGGGCAGAAAATTTAGGAAAGCCAATCGATATTTCAAAATAGTTATGGGACAGTGAGACTTATGTAATTTGGTTGCATTATCTCCGACTAACAATCATGATTTTAATACTGAGAATATATATTTTTGATTGGAGAAATCGTAACAACTACAAACCTTCCCATATTTCTTGCTTGGTATTTAATTTTTTATATGAAGCCCAAATTGAACGCAAATCCCATCTTTTTGAAATATACAGAATTAATGAATTTTTTTCATTGTCACACTCAAATTCTCATGCGTTAGCATTAATCATTGATTGATTTGTTGTTGCAGCAGGCCGAAGCTCATTTGATGGGCATCAAAACTCATTGCATTGTTGCGATTCGAGCCAAGGATAAATCAACTATGCAGAAAAAAATCTAAGTGTTTGTGTAAATGCAATTCAATCAATCCCAATCACAATTTCAGCTTAATTATCATTTATTTTTTCTTGGCATGAGCCCAATAATGCACCTTAAATGCGTAGATCTAAAAAATTATCATGATCATGTTGTTTTATTGTTGCAAGTTTTGTTTAAATAAGGCGAAAAGATGGTGGCTCAAACCAAAAATAACCCAGACCGAGAAGTTAAAAATGAGAAGAGCACAGGCATGACATTGTTCAATCACTGTTACAGCAAAAACGTCACCGTATAAGCATGCAAAATTTTCGTTGTAACAACATGTAAAATTTTCATTGTAACAACATGTAAAATTTTCGTTGTAACATGTAAAATTCAGTGAGTGTTTCAGCATGTAAAGACTCATCTTTGTTTTATTTGTCTAAAAAAAAATTATTGTGTTTATTTGCAGGTCAAAGGATGGACGCAAAAACATTCATTCCTGAAATCAAAATCATCCCTATTTTCTGATCCTCGTGATCGCACGAAGCGCGGAGGAGAGCATACTTATTCTAGGTAAAAGCAAAATCTGATAATGAAAACAAAAATTGAAAATGAAAGGCTACCTACTCTATGTTAATTACATCTTAGAAATCAGTTACGTGTAGCCAAATAACCAATGGAGCCAAGCACGCAACAATAACAGCAATATGTTCAGTGGTAATTTTTCGAATGAAAAATAGAATTTTACAAGAATGAATGAATTTAGTTGTTCTCACTGTAAATTAACAAAATTAAAAGAAAAATTAAAAGAACCTAACCTAGTAGTCGCTTGAAACCATTGTTCGATATATCTTTCGTAAGCGTGATTTCCCTCGCTCAGATCATGCTGCAGCGCCTCATTGTCCTCCTCAAGTTCCTCGGATGTTGATTCCTCGTTCGTTTCTGGAGGAGTATTTAAGCTTTGGGTTGTTGTCAAGATATCCTCTTCATGAGAAGAAGAAATCCCAGCTTTCGCCAGGATCTGAGAGAGTTGTTCCAAGCTGACACTCATGGTTAAATCATATTGCAAAAGGGGTTCTTACAGCACCCAAATAAAAAAATAAAAAAATAAACTGAAAATCACACTTGCTGAAACACATGAAAACCTCTTCACAGTTGCAAAAATTGAAATTGCTAGAATTGAATTTGTAGAAATTGAAATCTACACTTACGCTTGCAGGAATTGAAACACTCCCTACATGCCCTTACCCATATGTCACCTCCGAGTTAGGAGCATAACTAATCACACTTGCATGAAAATTCAAACTAAACTTCAATCCATCATGCTTCCCCGGCAACGGCACCAAAATGTTAGGTAGAAATATTGTCGTTTAATTTCGTTGTAGTACTTGCCCAACTATTTAATTTGTCAATCCGAGGTTCATAGGCTTACGAAGCACACACACTATATATGCAGGATTGAAGTAGAAGTAATCTAATCTAAATTGCTGAAATGAAATTAATCTAGGAAAGCATTGAAAGATTAACTAGGAAAGCAGGAAATTAATCTAGGAAAGCAATACAATCATGTGAAGAGTTGAATGACAAAAGACATATGTGAGCTCACACAATAAATCAATCTCAAATTATATTACAAGAATCAAATGACAAAGCATGAAAGAATCAAAGCTATGAATCCCCTTCTCCTAATTACAAGATTAAATTATGAATTACATGCCTCCCTCATGAAGAGAGAACACTCTCTTATATATGAGTGTCATAATGACAGATCCACTATTCTCTCAACCACTCTCAACTACTTTCCCATTATTACAAGATATGATCCCTTCAAATCCTCCACATATCTCTCACATATCTTAGATAAGATATGTCAACCAAATCTTCCATGATCTTCCCTCTTTTAAATCTTCAAGTTTGAAGATGTAATTCGAATTTGAGGATAGGTGGTGAATTTTGACTTTGTTGAAATCTTCAAATATGCCTGCACACATCATCAAACTCATCCAACTCTGATATATAATGAAAATATGTTAATTTCTAATATTTAATCACAAATTCACTTATAATACTAAAATGAATAAAGTAGAAAATAATAAGGTGAAACCCAAATATAATTATGGAAATGGTATGATAAAGGGTTTATTAGGACTATGAAATGTAAGGAATGGTGAAGAGAAAAGAGGATATAAATGTGTCATTTTTGAGTCCTAACAACATGTTGAGTGGCTTGTCCCCTCTTAAATGCAGCAAAATCCTGATGTGGTAATGATGGACCAAGTTATATCTTCCTTCACAGGTAACAATTTTTTGTAGGTGGAATACCACCTCATCCCAAGGAGAGCTTAGTGCTTCCCTGGCTATCCCTCTTCTCAGATCTGGAAGTGGGGATGGTGCCTTAAGAAATGGAATCCAACTTTCAGGGGTTACTTTAAAATTTGTATACCATTTTTCTCCTCGCAATGGAAGTCCTGTAACTCTGCTCAAGGATTCTTTAGACACCAGGATATTTAATCTTCTCACAGTGGCTTGTCTGCCATCAAAATTCTGGGCAAATTCATGGTGAGATCAATATCAAATCCCTGGAATTTTTCTAGGAATTGGAGCCATCCAGCCTGCTCAAATATCCTCATGACCGTTGGGTTTTTTTTGATACTGTCAATATTATTGGGCTCATTTTGATTTGTTGACCCTCCCATTTTTCAAAGCAGAACAATCGGTTCAGAAAGAAAAATGTTGCAGAATGATGAATGAACTCTTGCTTACCTCAAAATCGCGTTACAGCAGCCTTTGTCATTATGATTTGAAATTTTTTATCGAGCTCCTGGACAAACTCCTTATAAGCAACAATTTACCCTGCCTTTGTCGTTCATGGATGGTCTAGCCTGATGCAGTCAACGTCCAATGGATCGACCTTTGATCGAGAGCCAATGCTAACCCGACTCTGCTCGGAAATGACCCTGATTTCACCCTGTGCTCGTGCTAACAAGAATTCTGACTCTCACCTATGTAGTTGCACCCTATGCTCTGTATGTTAAATTGACTCAGCTTTATGTTGTATAACCACCACAGTCTTCATGTTGTAACTAACCCAACTCTGCAAATATGTTGTATAATCATTGTTATATAGAGCCAACCCGACTTTGTTGTATAACCACTGTAATAACCAACCCGACTATGTTGTATAACCACCGTAATAGAGCCAACCCAACTCTGTTGTATAACCACCGTAATAACCAAGCCGACTATGTTGTATAACCACCGTAATAGAACCAACCCGACTCTGTTGTATAACCACTGTAATAACCAACCCGACTATGTTGTATAATCACTGTAATAGAGCCAACTCGACTCTACAAATACTATTCTATGTTTACTCTTGGGAAATCCCAATTCTGCTCTTCATTTGGTGGTTAGGGACTAAACAAGAGGTAAGCTATCAGGATAAGAAACGAGTAATCATGGCTGTGTACCGGTGATGTTTCGGGTGTACCCTTTGACGCCAAGTGTAAAGGATATGGTGCGGGATAGTTCGAAATTATATATGTAGGGGAATGCCTTCCCAATTGTTGGTATGATTTCCACCTAATGGTTGGTCAGGGTATGATGGTGTCTGCTACGTAATGGTCGAAATTTTAAGAGGTGGTCAAAGTATGAATGGTCGGGTATCATAATCAAGTGTGGCTGCCACGGAATATCATATTTGGTGATGTATCTAGGCGAGGTTAGTGGGTGTCATCCGTCACTTATTATGTAGCATACCAAGATAGGGTTGTATGGGTAGTAAGTAGTCCTTAGGTGTAATGCTTAGTGAAATATGGAGTTAATGGTATTATTATTTGCCAATTAATCTCTCAATTTTTAATTCATAAAAGAGAAAAGGAATGAGATTTTAGAAAAAACCTAAATCAACTAATTGGGAGAGTGCAAGCGTTCCATTGTTGCCTTGTTGACTTCTGTTGGTCATGATGTGCCCCTTTGTAACCCCGCAGGATCAATGCATTATTTGTAATTTGACCATATCTTTGTAACTTAAGAAAATGATATGGCAGAAAGAAGATGTAGATTGTGAGCTCATCACCATATATTTGTTGTTCATAGATTTTTTCAGTAGTTGTTATTTCTCCTCTTTTTTTTAAACAAACCTCGTCTATCGGTGATTCGATTTTCAAACAAGAGTCTGTTTCGTTGCGCCCTAAGGGGTTTTCACAACTGAAATATATATATATATTAACTAGGTGATATTGGCCAAAAATTGGTTCTCCAATATCATCAGTCCCGACAACACCTGAGGCCAGGTTTTCACTGCCAGATTTTTTATTTTTTTTTGAACAATGTAAAAATAGATTACAGAACAGTGGGCACAAGTAGCAATGCCACTGTGACCATTATATTGAGATCATTATGTTTTACTACTTCTCGAATGAATTCCTCCTTAGTCTTGGGTTTCTGATATAGCCTCAGTCAATGGCCATTTTCCATGAGTGATGTCCTTGCTTCGTCAATGGTACAGAGTTTAACAGAGCCATTCTCGTAGACGATATCTACCTCGTATGGTCTGAGCCATCGGGTGTGGAACTTGCCTTTAAAATCCTTATACCGTGATCAAACAGGAGGGCCCAATCCCCCACTTTAAATTTCTTTTCTTTGATGAATTCATCGTGCCATTTAGCTCTCTGTTGTTGAATTAGAGAAGTTTGATGTATTGTATCTTGGCGAATCTCATCAAGCTCATTAATTTGTTCGAGTCTATGTTGTTGGGCTTTTGAGAGATCCAAACCCACTTGTAATGCAATTCTCAGTGTTTTGATCTCAAACTCGATGGGGAGAACCACACGCTTTCCATACACTAATTCATAAGCAGTAAACCCCGTGGTGTTCCTCCAGGTGGTTCTGTAGGCCCATAGGGATTCTGGGAGCCTGTCAGCCCAATCTTTGTGATGATGTTGGATTGTTTTAGTTAGTTAAGCTTCTAACACTCAGTTTGTGACTTCTACCTGGCCATTTTCCTGAGGATGGTACGGAGTTGAAATCCTGTGCTTAATCTTGAATTGCTCGGTGATGGACTCAATGAGTCGTGAAGTAAACTGGGCTCCTTGATCAGTGACGATCTCCCGGGGGACCCCAAAGTGGACGAAGATATCTTCGTATAAGAAGTTATCCACTATGTCCTCTATGGCCTTTGGAAGTGCTTTTGCTTCGACCCATTTGGTTACGTAGTCTATACATACTAGAATGTGCACCTTCTACTTTGATGGTGGGTTAATAGGTCCCACGAAATCCAGGGCCCACTTCTCAAATGGTTCTATTTGAAGCTGAGGCTGAAGTGGCATCTCATCTGACTTCACGGGTCATCCCATTCTTTGACACTTGTCACAACTCCTGACATACTGCATGGCGTCCCTAAAGATGGTTGGCCAGTAATACCCCAGGTGCAGTACTTTATTTGCAGTTCTTTTATCTGCGAACTGACCTCCGCAAGGTTCATCATGGCATGCTTTTAGGATGTCATACATCTCGTCCTCTCGAACACAACGTCGAATAATATGATCGTGTCCAGTACGGAAGAGATATCCTTCGATCCAGGAATATGTTGTGCTATGTCGGATAACCCTTTGACGCTCTTTTGGGAAAAGATGTTGCAGGAGTCTACCTGCATCCAAGTAGTTAGCAACATCTGCAAACCAAGGTGTGTTAGTAGATAAAGCGAACAAGTGTTCATCGAGGAATTTATCTTCCACTGGAAAGGCTTCTCCCTTTTTGGTGAGTTGAGAGAGAAAGTCAGCGACAACATTTTCCTTCCCTGGTCTATCAATGATTGAAATGTCGAACTCTTGGAGTAAGAGAAACCACCCGGTTACTCTTCCATTGGTGATGGATTTTTTCATAGGATAACGAATGGTAGAGTGATCAGTATGTACGAAGACTGGATAACCTGTGATGTAATGACGAAATTTGTTAATAGCATACACGACAGCAAGGAATTATTTTTCGGTTACGACATAGTTCTTTTAAGCAAGGGTAAGATTTTTACTGATGTAGTAGATAGCGTACGAACGGTGTTCCTCTTTCTGTCCGAGAATAGCTCCAATGGTTGTATCTGAAGCATCTGTAGAGATATGGAAGGGTATGGTCCAGTTGGGACCTCGAAAGATAGGTGCAATGGATAACCTTTCTTTTAAGGTTTCAAATGTTGTCTAACATTGATCATTCCAGGAAAATTTCGTAGCTTTTGTGAGTAATGAAAACAGGGGGGATGCTATCTTTGTAAAGTTTTCGATGAATCTTCGATAATATCTTGCATGTCCTAGAAAGCTACGGACGTCTTTCTGGGTTGTGGGTACTGCAAGGTCACGAATGACTTTGATCTTAGTAGGATCTACCTAGATTCTTGTAGGTGATATGTGGTGTCCTAGCACAACCCCCTCAGTACAAAGCATATGGAATTTCTCATGGCTAAGATAGAGGTCGGTTTCTTGGCACCTGCTCAAGACCTTTTCTAAATTTTCTACATCTTCTTGAAAGGTATCTCCATACACAGTAAAATCGTCCATATAAATTTCCACACAATCATTGGTCAAATCTAAGAATATCCCTAAGACAGCCCTCTAGAATGTAACGGGAGCATTGCATAGCCCAAATGGGAGCACTCGGTAAGCATAGGTTCCCGATGGGCATGTAAAAGTGGTTTTCTCTTGATCCGTAGGGGTGATCTGTATCTGATTATATCCACTAAACCCATCAAGAAAAGAGAAGTACTTTTTCCCTGCCAAGGTATCCAAGACTTGATCAATGAATTGTAATAAGTAATCTTTCAAAGTGGCCTTATTCAGCTCCCTATAGTCAACACAAATAAGCCACTTGCCATTCTTCTTCGGCACAATAACCAAGGTAGAAACCCATTTGCTATCGGAGATTGGGTAAATGAAATTTACGTCAAGGAACTTCTGGAGCTCCCCCTTGATTATGTCCTTCAGAGCAGGGTTCATCCTCCGTTGAGGTTGTCAAATACGTCGGGAATCCTCCTTAAGATAGATGTGATGGGTACATAGATTATGGTGGATCCCTTTCATGTCAGCATAGTCCCAAGCGAAGGTGAAACTATGTTTTCTTAGTATTTCTATGAGCTTCTTTTGCTGAGAAGAATCTAGCTTAGCATTGATATTCAAGGTTTTCCCTGGATGGATTTCAATAGCTAAGATTTGGTCTCCAGGGGTAGCCTCTATAGGAACCAATTCATCTAGTATTTGTGTTGGTTCAATTGGCAAATAGACTTCCTGGAACTTCTCTCCAAGGATGTGCTCCTGATCCAGAATCAGATCCAAGAGGCTTCTCCAATCCAGAAAAGGCTCAAAAATGAAAGTTCTCGGAATCGGAGGAAACCAATTCCATTGCGACCAGCTCGCCACGCTGATTCCGACCATATATTTACTTTCTCAAACGGACATTGTATGCGAGAGTTATCGCACTCTGACCGTTTTCCCAAACAACTAAAAAGTCAATAGGTCATCTGGCAAAAGTCAATGATGATGTCAGTATGACGTCTTGCTGACGTCATCATGCTGACATCAGCAAAGTGACATGTGGCAGCACAGCAGCAGGGTGACTGGACAATGACAGGGACCAATTTCATGTTGACATGTGGCATCGTACAGGACCAATGAAAGGGTGCCATGTGGCACCCCATCACTAGTTTGAATGGCAAAAGTTTATGGAGTTCATGGGTCTCGACCCCGTGACCTCTAGAGGGAGGCAAGCGCTTTGGTAGAGGTCCAATGGCCAACGCGCCATAATGGTGCTTATTTCATATAACCCACATTAACATTTAAATGTTGTAATGTATTTGCATGGAGGGCGGAAAGGGGTTGGGGCTAAGCCACAACCCGTGGTTTGCTTAACCATAAGACCACCCACCAAGGGGGCCATGGATAAGGCGCGCCCGAGTGCCATATGACTCGGCCAATACCCAAAGTTTTGGCGCGGGGATAATGTTTTAGCCCGGTTGGTCGGGCTAGCCCGCCGACCAGGGGCTAAACCTGGAACTACATCGTCGGAGAGGTTGTAACAACACGCGCAGTGGGGCTCAGTCGAAGACACATGGCCCTATAATATGACCAGATCTGGATTCTGGTTGAAGGCCAGCGCGCAGAGGTTAGCCATAGAGAACGTGGAGCGCTCCCATAGGACCAGGGGGCTAGCGTGAAGGGGGTTTCACCCAAATATATTTGCAGAGTGCATTTTAACTATACAATAAGATTTGTTTTTAGATTTTATTATGATTTTTGGCCTGTTAATGGAGGATTTTGCCCATTATTGGGAGATATTGGGTTCTTTTTTAGCCCAGATTTTGGGAGGAAATTAGGGAAGGATAACCAACTTCAGATATATAAAAACCAGGCCTGTTTGAAGCCAAATAGGGGACATTCAGATCAGACTTATGCTGAAGAAAATCCAAGCCAAAGCCATTTTTATGCAGGGAAGTTGTTGAGGAGCAAACACTTGCGGGCCATTTCTGGGAGCTACACTCAGTCTTTTTCAGTGTCGTCAGTTGTGTTGGATTTCTGAGGTCGAGCAGAACACAGTGAGACCAGTATGAGATCCATTTGATGTACTTTTGTTGTATTTTGAAAGCATTTAAGAATTAATAAAGAAGCATCCCCCACTGAGACAAAGGCCCGGAGACGTAGGCAATTTTGTGTTGAACTCCGTTATCACTTCTCTTGTTATGGTTTGTTGTTCTTATTGCTTATGTTCAGTTCTATATATGAGTTTATGGATTTGATATAATTCTCTTATCTTCATCCTCTTTCATTAGCTTCTTAAATGGTTAATAAACGCATGCAGAAATAACTCAACCACAGTCATTAAAAGATCTTTTCTGGATCAAGTGGTATAAGAGCTAGTTGACGTTTGGATTTGAGTTTTGCATGTTAACCAGGGAAAAGCTACAGCGTGGTGAAGACGATCTTGTTGCAGAGAATCCATTAATTGGATTGAGAAAGAGAGCTTCTCACAGCAAGAAGACGACATCGGAAGAGGGACTTTCTCTTGATGAGAAAGAGTTTCAAAAAACTTTCCTTGCTATGTTGGAGATGGTGAAAGTTTTGTATGAGGATTACTTGGAACGGAAAAGACAAAATCTGGGTGAATCTTCAAAGGGAAAAAGTGAAGAGGAAGAGGATCCTCCTCAGATTCCTCCTTCACCTCCATTCACCTCCTCCTTCTCCTTCTTTTTCAAGTTCAACTTCTAAATCTAATGCAAAGAAACATGTTCATAAACATAAGAATGAAATGCCATTGTTAAAACTTGATGTTAAATTTGAGTTACCCATATATGATGGTGAAGTTAATGCAAAGAGACTTGACAATTGGGTCAGGCAGATGGAGGTTTACTACAGTGTGCAGCAGATCAAGGATGAGGCCACACAAATCAAGTTGGCATCTTTGAGACTTGCAGGCACAACTCTCATTTGGTGGAAAAACAAGTTGCAAAACGGAATGCAACAAGTGGGTAATGTATTTTCATCATGGCAAAGTTTCATTTTTGCACTTAGGAAGCAATTATATCCTTTGGGTTATAAAGAAAAAGCATTAATTGAATGGAAATTGTTAAAACTAAGAAAAGGACAAACAGTGTAAGAGTATACAGATGGCTTTCAAAAAATGGCATTGATGTTAGATATCTCTTTACATACACAGGAAACCCTTATGAAGTATATAGGAGGTTTACCTGGACATATTAGAAACATTGTATTCATGTTTGGACCCACTAACCTTGATGAGGTTTCTGTTCAAGCAACATACATTGAAGCAAGAAAAGCAGGTGTATCAGGGGAATCATCGTCTTCAAGGAAAGAGGACAAGAGGAAATGGCATGGCAAGAATTCAAATGCAGTGGCAAGAAAGGACGAGAAACCCTCTTGCAAGCATTGTAAGAAAGAGGGACATGATGAGGACAGATGTTGGCAGTTGCATCCCGAGAAGAGGCCAAAGTGGTTCAAGGAAAAGAAGGGAAGGCAAACAGTGGCAGTGACAACAAGACCCACATACTTGGGATCTGATTCAGGTGACGAATCAAAGGTCTCATTGGTTGGTATGACAGATAAAATTGGTGAAGGCATTGATTGTAGAAGTAACTCGTTTCATATAAGGACCATCATGCGACACACTAATATAGACACATTAATCGACAGTGGATCTCAAGCTAATCTAATCTCAGAAGAATTGGTTAAGCAATTGGGGTTAAAAACACAAGTACATCATAAGCCTTACACACTTAAATGGATAAGCAATCATCGTCAAATGCACATAACAAAGCAGTGCACAATCAAATTTGCAATTTCATCTAAGTATGTGGACGAGGTAACATGTGATGTAGTGTCGTTAAGTGAATGTGGAATGGTCTTAGGTAGTCCATACTTATATGATTGTAAGGCAATCTTCTACAGGACAAAGAATCAATATCAATTAACCAAAGAAGGTCAAGATTATGTGGTTCATGCTCATCATGTTAAGGCAAATAAAACACTTCAAACAATGGAACAATTAAAGAAGGTAGTGAAAGCAAGCAACAAACCAATAATTGTTTCAAAAATAGTAATCGATCTTAAGCAAGAACAAGAAATGATTGTTGAATGAAAAATCAATCACAGGTTGCTTCAAGATAAGCTCATGTCGTGCAAATATTACAAGTATATCAACTCATTTGCAGTCATTTTTTTGATGCTATCATTAGTAATGTTATCTACATGGATGATAGTGGCTTCAGTAAAATGTGACAGAGTTCAAATGGCTAACAATATGATGTCAGTTGTCATGATTGTGTTACAGTTGATCATGATAAGACAGGTGCACAGAACAGAGTTCAGAAACAGAGGACAAGTCAGGTGTCCTATCCCGAGCTTGTTGACTAGTCAGTAGCCTTTTGGGGACCAAAAGGTCCTTTAGTGGGGAGGTGTGATCCAGAATCAGATTCAAGAGGCTTCTCCGGTCTAGAAAAGGCTCAAAAATGAAAGTTCTCGGAATCGGACGAAACCAATTCCATTGCGATCGGCTCATCGCGCTGATTTCGGCAATATATTTATTTTCTCAAACAGACATTGTATGCGAGAGTTATCGCACTCTGACCGTTTTCCCAAACAACTAAAAAGTCAATGATGATGTCAGCATGACATCCTGCTGACGTCATCATGCTGACATCAACAAAGTGACATGTGGCAGCACAGCAGTAGGGTGACTAGATAGTGACAGGGACCAATTGCATGTTGACATGTGGCATCGTGGAAGACCAATAAAAGGGTGCCACGTGGCACCCCATCACTAGTTTGAATGGCAAAATTTTATGGCGTTCATGGGTCTCGACCTCGTGACCTCTGGAGGGAGGCAAGCGTTTTGGTAGATGTCCAACGGCCAACGCGCCACAATGGTGCTTATTTCATATAACCCACATTAACATTTAAATGTTGTAATGTATTTGCATGGAGGGCAAAAAGGGGCTGGGGCTAAGCCCCAGCCCGTGGTTTGCTTAACCATAAGACCACCCACCAAGGGGGCCACGGATAAGGCGCGCTTGAATGCCATATGACTTGGCCAATACCCAAATTTTTAGCACGGGGATAAGGTTTTAGCCCGGTTGGTCGAGATAGCCCATCGACTAGGGGATAAACCTAGAACTACACCGTCGGAGAGGTTGTAACAACACGCATAGTGGGGCTCAGTCGAGGACACATGGCCCTGTAATATGACCAGAGCTGGATTCTGGTTGAGGGCCAGTGCACAGAGGTTAGCCACAGAGCATGTGGAGTGCTCCCATAGGACCAGGGAGCTAGCGTGAATGGGGTTGCGCCCAAATATATTTGCAGAGTGGGTTTTAACTATACAATAAGAAATTTTTTTGGATTTTATTATGATTTTTGGCCTGTTGATGGAGGATTTTGCCCATTATTGGGAGATATTGGGTTCTTTTTGAGCCCAGATTTTGGGAGGAAATTGGGGAAGGATAACCAACTTTAGATATCTAAAAACCAGGCTTGTTTGAGGCCAGAGAGGGGACAGTTAGATCAGAGTTATGCTGAAGCAAAGACAAGCCAAAGCCATTTTTATGCAGGGAAGTTGTTGAGGAGCAAACACTTGCGGGCCATTTCTGGGAGCTACACTCAGTCTTTTTCAGTGTCGTCAGTTGTGTTGGATTTATGAGGTCGAGCAAAACATAGTGAGACCAGTATGATATCCATTTGATGTACTTTTGCTATGCTTTTCAAGCATTTAAGAATTAATAAAGAAGCCTCCCCCACTGAGACAAAGGCCCGGAGACATAAGTAATTTTGTGTCGAACTCCGTTATCACTTCTCTTGTTATGGTTTGTTGTTCTTATTGCTTATGTTCAGTTATATATATGAGTTTATGGCTTTGATATAATTCTCTTATCTTCATCCTCTTTCATTAGCTTCTTAAATGGTTAATAAACGCATGCAAAAATAACTCAACCAGGGTCATTAAAAGATCTTTTCGGATCAACTCCAAAGTTGGATGACTAGCTATGTGAGGATGTGCTAAATATGTACAGATCAAATCATCTTCAGTAGCTTGTTTAAATGTTGATGCTTGGTCAAGGGTTAACAGAGGTTGTGCGGGTTCCTCATCGCTATCCTCGGCCCAAGGGGAATTCTCTAGGTCAGGGGATGGTTTAGCAGTAGGATAGAGGGTCAGATTTTTAGTTGAGTCTCCATGGGAGATGGTCATATTACCTTATCTGCAGCCGATATATGCATCGACAGTGGCCAACCAGGGTTTCCCCAGAATCAATGGGTATCCCCCTAGGTTGGCCTTTGGTTGTAGGACCATAAAGTCAGCTGGATATTCCCACGAGTCTACAGAAATAATTACATCTTCCAGCATCCCCTCAGGTTTTACTGTGGATCTATCTGCTAATTGAAGGATTGTAGGGGTCAGTCGAAGACCAGGCAATTGAAGTTTCTCCATGGTTTCTTTAGTCATTACATTGATGGCGGCCCCTAAGTCCACTAAAGTGTGTACAATGGAAAGTTATTGATGTTTACTTTGACTACCGGACTTCTTGGATCCATGTATTTGGTCATAAATACTTTCCCTAGCATTAGATCCGCTAACTTCCCTATGACATGAACAGTTTCTGGGTCTTTCTTCTTCCTCCCTGGTTTCTTTAGGCAGAGTTCCCGAAAAACTTTAGCATAGATTGGAACATCCTTGATAGCTTGAAACAGGGGAATTTTTACACATGCGTTTCAGAGTTCTCCTAAAAGGTCAAATTATGGTTCTGTAGGGGAGTTTTTTGTATTTATCCTTTCCAGATAAGGTCGTTCTGCGAGTAATTCTTGCTCATCGGAGTTCTTCTGAGGGATATTTGGTATTGGCATCATGTTTTTCTGACTCGGGAGGATTCTCCTCATCATCATGTTCTTGGATGATAGGTGAGGTTTGATCCTGAACCACTCTTCCCGATCGTAGATGTATGTTTTGGAATTTCGTAGGAGAAATGACGTATGTTGGAAAGAAGGGTAGTTCAGCGTTGCGGGTGGGTTGAGCTACTTTATTATTTGGATTTGGTATTGGTTGGGCCGGTAATTGTGTAGGTCTTGGAGGAGGTTGGTTGGATGGTAATTGTAGTTGTTGTTGGTGTTGAATTTGAGGGTGTGTTTGGGGAGTGGGTTGTTGAAGATTTGGCCCTCTCCAGCCTTGTTGCCAAGGCTGATTCTGCATTTGGGGTTGCCATTGTTGCCAAGGCATGGAAGCATACCAATTTTGTTGTGGATACTGATACTGAGTATAGTATGGAGGGAATTGGGATTTCTCTTGTGTCATGCCTGCTGCCTTGGGTGGCCATGGTCACTTTTGGGGCATAAAATAGATTTGCTTTGTCTCCCCAGTGGCCCCTTGGTAGACTGTCTTTAGTTCAGGCAGGGAAGGGAAATTCTTAGTATCATGATTTTGTTCGTAGATACCACATATTTCTATGTTATCCAAAGGACACTCCCTCAGGGGGTGTTTTTTTCTACATCTAGAACAAAAGACGGCCAATGCTAGGTTGGCTTCTTCTTTCTTTGTCTTTTCTTGGAAGGTATCCAACTAGGAACTAAACGAACTAAGGATATCGGTTTTAAAGTTATCCAACATGTTTCCTATTTCAGTTCTAGTAACTCCTCCTCCTGACGGTTTTGTGACCCTAGAGACTAGATCGTGGGGGCCTTTCCCAGACTTAGTAATACCTAGTGAATAGCGTTTACACAATTCACAGATATCATTATAGGTCATCTGGGAGATATCCCCAACCCCATGAGATTTAATGCATCCATACAATCATCCTTGATTCCTCTTAGGAAGATAATACGTAATGTTTCGGGATCAAATGTGTTTTGCTTGGTCCTCTGTAAGTTGTATTGAAACCTCTCTATGAGGGTTTCTTCCTCCTTCTATGTCATTCTAAAAATTTCTTCTCATATATCCCTTACCTTGCAGTAATCATGGTACTTCTGGAGAAATCTTTGTTTCAATTCGTCCCAGGTTCTGATAGAATTTCCTCTGAGTCCCATGAACCAGCGAAGAGCCGCTTCTTTTAAGGTGGCGGGAAACAATTTAAGTTTATGGGCATCAGAATAATAGTCATAGCTTCGGCAAAGGACATAAAATTCAAAGAGGAAGGTATCATGGTCCTCGCTAGGCAATCCACGGAAATTCGGTAAAGAATATGGTGGAATGTTTTTCATTTGAAGTATGCCCTCAAACTCTTGAATAGGAAACTCAAATGTAATTGGTTCTTTCTGCTTCGGTGTTTCCATTTCTTCCCCCATGTCTAAAATTCTTTCTCCCCACAAGGATTCTTCAGAGGCGACGGAGTTTTCTGGCTCTTTAATGGGGTTACTATGTCCTTCTGATTCAAATCCTTTGATGAGATGGTCTTGGTTTCTGGGAGATTCAGAAGGTGACTCTATGATTAACCCAACAGTTGAGTCTATTTCGGGAGGCTCTTCCAGATTGTTAGATGTTATTTTTGAGTAACGATGAGTACTTGGGGTTTTTGTAGGGTCTTGTTTTTCTTCACTTTTACCGACCTGCTTACTAGTGTCATAGGTGGTCCCTGCACCACGTCCACGAGGTTTCTTAGTGCCTCTAGTCATGCATCCTGTGATAATTAGTGAGGAGAATATCCTGGGCAAGGGATATCTGCGGGTAGTGTTGAACTCCTTAGGGGTTTCCCTTCATCCTGGTATTGCTCCTACAATGATCCTACGGCTAAAGTCCTAATTTCTTGAGTGCCTCCCCGGCAACGGCACCAAAATGATGAGGTAAAAATATAACTCTTAATTGTTTAATACTAGATTACGCTCTTTCATTCATTTGTCAACCCGAGGCTCATTGTGTGCTTACGAGGCACTCTGTGCAGTTTACACAGAAAAGAGAACTAGCATACTATAACTACAATTACAAAAGAAATGAGTCACAATACCCTGATCCTTCAGTCTTGTGGTGGTATTTCTGCAGACTAAGTTCTTTGAAATGTCATAAACTTAACCCTTGAATATTCACTTAACTGGGATTCATAAGCACTGTGATTCTGTAGCAACTACGCATACGTAACAAAAAGAAATACTAAGGTCTATGAAACTCAGAAATTATGACGTTACTACAGCAAGAGTAAACATAGTACTTAATGGTCCCCGTCCTTAGCCCTTGGAATGATGCCAAAACTATTAAAATGGTAGGTTCTTATACATGCCCAGCTTCATTTATACATACCCAGATTTAACCATGAGGTGTTTAGGATAAACAACATATCTTATTTTATATGTTGGCTGAAATATATTAATCCTAATAGTCTTTGACTGTCATTATTCAGCAATTTCCAGGGGCCATTATGAAACATATAACCATTCCTCAACAAACTATAAAATTGCAGAAACTAGCAATCCTACGTAAATCTGATCAGCATATATATATCTAACTAGCATACATAAATTTAACCAGTAGCAAAAGATATAAACATAAAGGAAATTATAATACGGATTGTACCTATGAGTGGACCCTTGATCACAGTACTCTCGTATTCACACTTCACTAAATTATCAACAGAGAATGATTACGCACAACAAAATATATATATATATATATATATATATATATATATATATATATATATATATATATATATATATATATATATATATATATATATATATAGATATATATAGATATAGATATATATCAGAAATTTAGAAATTCAAGACATTATTCACTCAATTCAGTGCTTAATACGTATCACACCGTAATCGTCTTTGCTCAAGCGAGCACACATATATATACAAAAATGCTTGGCTAAAAATAGCTCTGTATACAGAACGCCTAATTTCCTATATTATAGGAAAATTGTTAAAATAAATAGATGCCTAATTCATCCACTAAATGCGCTAACCAAATGGCTGCTCAATTCTCGGATGCACGATCCAATGACGGCTTCAATCTTCGTATGCACTTGGTGGACTGTTACATTTGTTTCTTATTTAGATTTCATCATGTGCGATGAAGTAAAGATGTTGATCATCTTATTCACTGCTCATGGTTATGTAGCATTTACGTTGATCTCCTTCTAGCACCCAATCAAAATAATCATCAACCCTGCCACTTACCTACGTGTCAACTGTCCATTCAAGGTATTTCGTACTGTTGTAGGTGCTGATATGTATATGCGAAAATGGAACGTGGATGTTGTGTTGTCAATTGGAAATATATCTTCTTAAAATACCCTCTCTATATATCTCCATAAACTGCCTTGCATCAATACACATCTTCGTATGAACCTGGAACCTGTGATAAAGGTAGGACTTTATAGAGATAAGTATGTGGAAAACATAAAAAGAAGGCGAAAGGCAAAATGGGGATTCATCAACATCCACTAGTGCTCATCCACTAGGGGCACATCATAGGGATGTCCATATCTCTGGCTCATTGCATTACACAGAAGAACCAGATCTTCACACGTTCACATGTGCTCGTCCACAGGCACGTCCACTCTACAGATCTTCTTTCCCACTGCCTCACACATGAGAGTCATCTGGAGTTTCTCATCAACTCTGTTTCTCAAAGGAGGCTAATACATCATCTTCATTTATGTTCACATGACGATGCACCCAACACTTTGGGATTTCACACATTCACCTTGTGCTCAACAACATGCATGTCTAACTCAACAAATCGCCTTTCCCATTGGATAATCATTTGTAGTTCTTCTCAACTCTCTGAATGGAGGAGGTCATCTCTACGTTCCAGCTCTGTCTCAGGTAGGAACCACACACCCTTCTTAGGGGCTTTCTCTCAGGTTTGTAAACTGGAGAAAGAATCACATAGTTGCAATGATCCACATCTCACAGGTTTGTAAGCTGGAGAATGTCTCACATAGCTGCAATCATCAACACTCCCTCTCAGCTAGGGACGCGTTCTTCATCATGCCAAGTCTCACATGGATGTACTCTGAATTTTTCCTTGGCTGGAGTCATCAATACTCCCTCTCAATTAGGAAGGCATTCTTCACCAAATTAATTTGGTGAAGATGTCTGCAATCTGCTCATGTGTAGAAAGGTATTGCATGTGTACAATTTTTCTTTGCATCATATCTCTGATATAAGAATATTTCATCTCATTGTGTTTCGATCCATCAGGAAACACTGGGTTCTCAAGGAACTTTATAAACGACTCTTGGTTATCATCATAGGATTCATCTCATGATCAAGTAATTCTGTCAAAATCTTGTGAAGCCATACTGCTTTGCACACTCAATGGTACATGCTCTGCTTCTGTGGTATTCAAGGCCACAAAGTTTTGTTTCTTGGTGCATCAGGAAATCATGGAAAAATTTCACGGTAAGACAACAACCGGATGTGTTCTTCCGGTCCACTCTACTTTTTTGCTCAATCTAAATTGACATATCCTGCAAACTTAAGTTCACACTAGAGGCACATATTAGGCCATATCCAATTGTGCCTCGTATATATCTCAATACATGTTTTGTTGTTGTTTAGTGAGTCTGTCTCGGTTGACTCATGAAATGACTAAGCACACTCACTCCATGGCATGAATCAAGTCTGGTGTTAACTGGATACATCAATGATCCAATCAGCTGTGGATCAATTTCATCTGAATCATCGTCAATCTTTTTCTTTAAATCCATCACGGTGGATTTTTCATTCTTGTCATACTGAACTTCTTTAATATTTTCACTGTATATTTTCCTTGACTCGGGAAAATCTCATCGGTCCTCTGTCATACTTCTTGTCCCAAGAAGTAGTGCATCATACGTAGATTCTTCATCTTGAATTCATAAATTAAGGATTACTTGTATCCAACAACAAGGCTTTCTGAATAAGTCATCAAAATCAGGCTCTCGTCACCAACACTGTAATAATATAGGTTTGGATCAGCAACACTCTTGATGAAATCCAAACTCATCAAGAATCTATTTATCTGATATAGTTTCCAAGTCATGGATGGTGGTATGTTAGGGTCCTAACCTGCACATAGGTAGAGCAATATATTCGGATGTAATAAAGGTCAATATTAATAATGCCTTTCAATAAAATAGAATAAGGCGGATGTAAGAAGACCTAATAGAAGCTTCTGCTTCTAGAAGGATCTTCCTCTAGATGCTTCTCTTGATAGACATATTTAGTATAAATAAGGGTCGAGGGTATGAAAACCCTAGCTTGGAAATTATTGTAACAGAGCATTGCTCGACTGGAGGTTGCCCCCTCAAAGAGGCCCGTGAACATTGCTTTCTGAATCAAAGTGTTGTTTCTATTGTTGTTCTTATATCATTTTTGTGTTATTGTGGAGATTATGCTGGTTATATTACTGTTATTCTGCCATTTCTAGCATTTTATTTCTGTTCTGCATACTTTTTATATCTGGTATATTACAAGTGGTATCAGAGCACTTTCCTTGGCATAAATTGTGGGAAAAAATTTTCAGGGTAGAGACGTATTTGGGCGTCTTTAAGCCACAGAGATCTGTCGTTACGTGCATAAACCCGCGGTTGAGGGATTCATACACGGAAGAAATACAAGTGGTTCTTAAGCGCACATCTGTTGGCCACCCTTGTAACCCCTGTTGGCACCCCTTCGAGTGGTAGCGCATCAGACAACACCTGTGTACGGATCGGCCTAGATTTCCTGAAGCCCTCTTTAGATAAACTGATCGGTCGCCTGACTGCTATAGTGCCATCGAGAACAACACTCGGTGAGATACTCTCTAGTACCTGGGTAGTCGGGTAGTACGGCTAAGGGTATGGTCTATCCTCCTTAGTTAGTGCCCTGAGATATTGGGTCGAGAACTATTGTTGGACCCCGCACGTATATCAGAGAGCTATAGCACAGGGCAAACCCTTGTTTGTAGAACCCTTGAATACCTAACCCTTGGGGGACAGAAACATAAACAAATTAAAACAGACAAGATCTTTTGCCGCGCAATTGTGTTCGGGTTGCCAAATCACTACACTTTTCTTACTGGTTAAGCATTTGGGGATTTCATCACTGCAGTATTCTTTAGACCGGAGTATAACTCCGCAGGTGTAAAAAAAAAAAAAAAAGGGAAAAAATTTTCACCATTATTTGAGACCTATTCCTTTGGATTCATCTCTTCTCCCTTATCACATTCATCCATATCATTTTTCGGCAAAAAAAATTTGACCTCGCCCGCCCCTTTTCAGTTCACCCATCCTCATGGCCCATACTCGTAGCCAAGACCTGGAAGCTCGCTTCAACACCTTGCAATCTAGTCTGCTCAAGATCCAAAAATAAGTGAAACAACTCAGTGCCAATGTTGCCTCCATTGATACATCCATCAATACAACCATAAATACAACCATGCAGTCCTCAATGGAGGAAGTCAAACAAGAACTGACCACCCAGCTTGAATCTGTCTTTGCATCACTCTGCACCAAACTAAAGATCCTTATAGATGACCCTTTCTCTGACGCACCTCCAAAGACTGAAGGTGAACATTCCTCCCATTCCCATACCTTTTAGCACCATCACTTTCAATGTGACCTATGCCTTCTGCGGGTGGATGTGACCAAATTTTATGGCTCGGACCCCACTGGTTGGGTAACCCAAATGGAACATTATTTCTCTTTATACGACATTACAGATGACTTGGCCAAACTCTGGTATGGTGTTCTCCATCTAGATCAAGAACGTTGGCAATGGTGGCAATGGAGAAAAACTTCCCGTCAAGGGTATATTGCTTGGACCCAATTTGTGACTGAGCTTTATGAACGCTTTGACACTGACACCAACCATTTGGGCCGTTTGACAAAGTTGAAACAATCAGGAACAGTAGAAGACTTCATAGCTACCTTTGAGCGCCTGGCTTTTTGAACAGAGGGCATGACTGGTGCTTTCATTCGAGAGATTTTTATCAGTGGCCTCAAGGATGAGATTTGGGCCCATGTCCTCATGGATCAACCTTCAAGTTGGGTGGAGGCTACTAAAAAAGATAAAGAAGCACAACAGGTTGTATCCTCTCAAAACCGTAACCCCTCCTTTATCCCTCGCCATAAACCTATAAATCCAACTACTCCCTCCGCCCCATTAAAGATCCAAAAATTGACCAAGACTGAAATGGCTGAACGCCAACTCAAAGGCCTTTGTTATAATTGTGATGACAAATATTTCTCAGGCCACAAGTGTAAGGAACAAAAGCTTTTTATGGCCATCTCTGAGGATATTTCAGAAGAGGATGTTGAAACTCCCCTTGTGTCTGAGTCACCGGAAATCACTGACATAACCCCTCCCTCAGACCCTCCCAAAGTGGAACCGATCATTTCCCTCAATGCTCTCACTGGCTTCTCTACCCCCCAAACTCTCAAGTTAATCGGTTACATCAAGCATCGGAAGGTCATCATTCTAGTTGATAGTGGAAGCACATGTTATCCCCGATTTCTAGGGATAACTAGGAGATCATGTCTCGAGGCCCACAGGTCCTAGACATGGAGTACCAAGAGCAGGATTGACCTGAGCATGGCCTTGGAGGGCCCTGTTATAACCCTAAAATGCACCATACAGGTTTACCTGGCATCAGGCCAACTCATGCCTCTTCCTAGCCAAAGCCATGCTGAGTATTTCCTCAAAAAACCACTTAAAACAAGCAACCCACGCCCTAACTGCTCACTGGGCGCG
>ML827282.1:34290-56810 GCA_009831015.1 Picea engelmannii | reverse complement strand
AGGCCTTTCAATAAAATAGAATAAGGCAGATGTAAGAAGACCTAATAGAAGCTTTCGCTTCTAGAAGGATCTTCCTCTAGATGCTTCTCTTGATAGACATATTTAGTATAAATAAGGGTCGAGGGTATGAAAACCCTAGATTGGAGATTATTGTAACAGAGCATTACTCAACTGGAGGTTGCCCCCTCGAAGAGGCCCGTGAACATTGCTTTCTAAATCAAAGTGTTATTTATGTTGTTGTTCTTATATCATTTCTATGTTATTGTGGAGATTATGTTGGTTATATCACTGTTATTCTGCCATTTCTAGCATTTTATTTATGTTCTGCATACTTTCTATATCTGGTATATTACATAGTACGGATGGAAGTGTATCGGGTTTACTGGATCAAGTGTCTCATCATAGACGACTCCCTCTGTTTGTGAGAAACCTCTGGCTATAGATCTCGTTTTGTATTTCTTGACACTTCCATCCGCTGCATGCTTGATCTTATAGATCCACTTGGAAGTTACCACAGACTTCCCTTCTGGTCCCTGAATAATATCTTATACATCATTCTTTAAGATACATTGGTATTCTTCTATTATGGCATCTTGCCATACATGTTCTTTTGTTGTTTCTCTAAGACAAGGAGTCTCAACATCAATGAAGTGGATCATGACTGAAGGACAACTCGAAAATATCTTTTTCTTTCTTGGGATGTGCCTTGAGAGGCTTGTATGTTTCTCTGCCTCTTGCAGAGTGAGTCTAGGTAGGCCTTTTATGCCTTACTGCAATATCTCTGAACATATCAACTGGAGCAACTAGATTAGTTGGAATAATGTTTGTCTCCCTTTGAACTGTTGAAAGGGGGAGAGGGCATTGTCTCACCGTCAATATCCCTCTGAGATTCTCTGGATCTTTGAAAGGCTATCTCTTCTTCAAGGACAACATCTCTGCTTGTCTCAATCCATCTCTGGCCAAGGATGTTGATCTAGAATGTCTTTGAAGATTCATTGTTATCCCATAAACCTGTCCTTTCTCCCTAAAGGGTCTAGCTTGGACTTCTTCTCTTTGGGTACATGAAAATACACTGGGCACCCAAATATTCTGAAGTGTTCAATCTCAGGCTTGACTCCAGTGAAGGCTTATTCGGGAGTTATGTTTTTTTTTAAGTCTGGTGAAGGCTCTTGTTCTAATTATATATTGTGTCTTGCATGCTTCTGCCCATAGAATCATAGAAATATTCTGATCATGCATTATTGGATTGGTTTCCTCAATGATGGTTCTATTCTTCATCTTTCTCAAATAGTTTTGACTCCCTCTGAGTTAAGTGGCTCCCTCCGAAGGATAAACATCTTCCTTTGTTGTTAACATGTCTGGAACAAGACAACAAGAGGAACCAAAACAAGAATATATCCTAAAGGAGAATAATGAGTACATCTCTAGAATCAAAACAACTTAAAGATTGTTTTCACAGCTACAACACCTACTTGTAATGTAGCAGACTTCAGAAATATAGGTTAGAGGAATGACAATTTTAACAATCAAACCCGGGGTCTTCACTTCCAGTGTGTTGTTCTTTTGAATGCACTGAGATCCCTCTGGATCCATGACTTCCTCTAACAATGATACAAATAATATATATACAAGTGCATACATGAGGGTGCTGATATGATTTCTCCAATGGAAAATGGTTGATCTCTGTCCTTTTGACATCTTCATGAAGAGGGTAGTCATAGTGTCACATTTTTGTGTCACCCACAATAATTCTTCCTCTGAACTCTTGTCTTCCAGGAACTTGAAGTTGCTTGATCCATCAAGCTTATCTTCCATCATAATTTTGGATTCTTCACAAACCCTTGTCAACTGGGCTAGAAAACCTAACGGCTAGGCTAGGCTAGAAACCTTAGGTTTTGTTGGGCTTATGACTGCCAACAATAAGCTTTGAAAGTCAGAAGAACACAGGTAATCTTGAAGGCTTCTTCAAAGAGCTGCAGAAACCCTAATACCAAAAATCTGCAAAAAATTGCAAAACCCTAAGACCAAAAATTGAAAATGCTCGGAATTTCATTCGGAGTCTCTGGAGATGCGCTGGAGGAGGCCATACTCTTCTATGTCAAAAATAGCCCTAGCGTCCAAGTATTAAGGGTTGGATCACCAATGAAAGGAGGGTCGTACGGATTTTTTCTGAAAACCCTAGGAGGGTCGTACGGTTCTGCAAAAGTGAGAGGAGACTTGGTAGATGCTTGTGCAATGGGTTCTTTCAAGACCTATGCTCTGATACCATGTTGATTTTTCAATAAGCTAGGTTAAGCATGAAGTTCATTCCATTTTAGCATTTTTCTTAACCATAAACAATAATGTTGCAGCAACCAAGATCACAAGAAGAAACACCATGCACAAGAACACAAGTATCTTGGGAAACCCTTCTCAACAAGGGAAGAAAACCCAGCCAAATCCTTTGCTATAATCCTCAAGAGAAATGCCTTCACCACCAATAAGAACTAGCACACCTCAAACCCTAGAAGACTAGCGCCCAAGAGAGGTGTGCACCTTTTCCCAAGTAGATGTACTTGCTGAAATTTCTAAACTCACATGAAGGATATGATTTCACAATGGGGAATCTACGTTTACTTATACTAAACTGAACCTGTCAACATAAGTGTCTATTGGCACAACAAGGTCGACCTCTCTAGCTTATAATATAATTAATATTAACCAGATTAATTATCTTTTACATTAATTATTAGTCACATTAAGGTGGGGACGACCTGTACCCTATTCATTACAATTAGGGTTACATGCATGTCTGACTCTTGGATAATATATCAACGGATCTGATACACCCACTAGTGCTCATCCACTAAGGGCACATCCATAGGGATGTCCATATCTTTGGCTCACTGCATTACACAAAAGAACCAGATCTTCACACGCTCACATGTGTTCATCCACAGGCACATCCACTCTACAGATCTTCTTTCCAACTACCTCACATAGGAGAGTCATCTGGAGTTTCTCGTCAACTATGTTGCTCAAAGGAGGCTAATACATCATCTTCATTTATGTTCACATGACGATGCACACAACACTTTGGGATTTCACACGTTCACCTTGTGCTCAGCCACAGGCACGTCTAACTCAACAGATCGTCTTTCCCACTGGATAATCATCTAGAGTTCTTCTCAACTCTCTCAATGGAGGAGGTCATCTCTACGTTCCAACTCTGTCTCAGGTAGGAACCACGTACCCTTCTTAGGGGCTTTCTCTCAAGTTAGTAAGTTGGAGAAAGACTCACATAGTTGCAATGATCCACTTCTCACAAGTTTGTAAGCTGGAGAATGTCTCACATAGCTGCAATCATCAACACCCCTCAAGGGTCGACACAAAGATCCTCATTGCCACATCCTCATGTTCCACCTCAAAATCATCCAACATTTTTGAAAAAGCAGCCAAGTGGTCCTCAACTGATTCTCTCGACTTTCCTACAAACAAAGGTAAGCAGTTAAGCCATTTATGCGTAGGTTAGTCATGAGGATAATCTGGGAGTACAACAAAGCTTAGTGGGTCAAAAGCAGAAAATCTCCACCTTACTAGTGGACTCACAGCTGCGGCCATATTGTTAATCTCATATAGAAAGCACAATTGCTACCCTACTACTAGCTCGAGATGGAAATAAAAAAGAAATATTAAGATGTCGAAGATACACTCACCATAGTGCTCATCAAAAAAGAACTTACCTAAGAACTCATACTCTTACCAACTTCGAGAGGAGTTGTTGGTGAAGGGCTAGTCTTGTTCCGACAAAAGGTGTTAGGGTTTTTTCAAGCTCAGAACTAGACTTTGTGAGGGAATCGAAAATGAAAGATATTCTTGTGTAAGTCCCCTGTGGAGTCGTCCATGTATCAAGGTGAGTTAGAAAAAATAAATTAATTAAAGGAAAAACTCACCGATGTCATTGTTACCAAGGTTGGCGATCCTCGATAGCAGCGCTAATTTATTAGCACAAATTTTTGCCCTCCAATTCTGAGTTGACATATGTGTTAGGAAAGCGGTCAAAACTTAGCTAATTTAAGGAGTAAGGCCCCAATTGTCACTGACCAAACCCCTCTCCATTTGGGCTAATGCTTGCTAGCCTATGGGGGGAGTCCCTAGGCACACTGAAGTGCCTTGTTGTTGTCTTTAGGTTTGATTTATGCGTGTAAAACCTACAAAACAAGTTGTTCATCTTGGATAGCATGTAAAAACAGTCCAAAATGATGAGCAAAAACAATCTTCTATGCTTGGAGGGAACCTCCAAGGTTAACACAATGATAATAGACTAGAAAAAAGAAGAAAATTATTCAAAAAGATCAGAATTAACCATAATGAACAGTTCAGAAAATGATATATCAGATCACAAATTTACCATAATACCGCCAAGAAAGAGGTTTGAAGACAAACATACACTTATTTATTGATAAAGCTTACAAGAGAACTGTTTGCACCACACTTGGAAAGCCTACAACCGGTACAATGACTACTTTGCTCAAAGAGGAGCCACTAGACTAAAGAACAAGAGAGAAGAGAATGAGAGACACACTATGATGTTGTTGCAAGAACCAACCAAGAACCTATGTGTAGTATCCAATATATAGCATAAGGAGGGCGCATATCCCAAGGGATAAGGAGAAGATGCATGAGTGGTTAAATTTGGAGTCTAAGTGCATGAGGAAGAGAGATGTGTGAGGAGTGTGAGATGAGTGAGTGTATGTGAGAGTTTGCATGAAGGTTACATGCACACAAGAGAGGAGAATGTGCCCTAAAACTTAGGAAGGCGCACTTGAGGAAGAAAGGGAGTAATGAATGATAATGAATGTGAATTGGCTTTATGGAGTGAAAGAAACGCATGGAGGCCAAATTTAGCTTTCAAATGCATGTCCTTTTGCTAAAATTGACAAAAACATGAGTGAAATTCACCCTATTTTTTAGGGAATTTCCTAATTTTTAGGAAAATACAGTTTAAACTCCACTGGGGACAAATTTTAAGGAGTTGATGCATGTCAAGTGGAGGGGTGATTATACGGAGGAATATACGGCTAAATTTAGGCCTAGTTATGTGACTCTCTTTTCTCAATTAATTATTTATTTATGCTCAAGTCTTGGAAATATGTGACCTATGCCTAGGTGGATGCCACATCACTATGTAACTCTGCCACATGTCGATCTCTGAGGGTGCCACTTGGCACTGCATGGATGATGATTGTACCTGCTAAATATAAAGGTTTCTAAAAATAGAATCCAGTTCCTAAATTTTAGAAAACTGTCCACATCACCCAGGATGACTGGGAGAACACCGCCACATGTCATTGTCTAAAAATAGACACTGCTAAAAATAGAAAGTCATCAGAATGCCCTTAACTTTATACTCGTTGATCTCGTCTTTCTGCAAGGGATCCAGATATACGATCAGAACTGACATGTGAGCCTTGGTGCTCAACCTACTAAAAATAGTAAATTGTGCCACATCATCCTGGAAAAGATCCAAAAGATTCTAGATGACTCAAGGATCATTACTGCATGCTTAGAATCTGAATCTGAGGCTTGGAGTAAAACTTGCTAAAAATAAAAAGTTCTTGAACGTCGTCTGGAAAAGTGTCATTGGGCCTAGAATCATGCAAGGACTCATATTGTATGCTCATAACTTCTCAAAATTGTCAACAGACCCACTCAAACTGTGTCTCCTAAAAAATAGCAACACATGTTGTATGTATACATCTCTCTCAAAAATGCCTGGAAACCAAGTCAACTCTAACTCTGAACCAAACAACCATGTACTAATCATATACCTGCCTCTGATGGGAACCAACCTCTTGCTCAACACTAGTGCTAAACTCTGGGAGAATATCATAATGTCAGCCAAAGGAATGCAAGCTGGCTCTTAACCCTCGAGATTTTCAAGGATGAAAATCTAGGGGTTAACATGTCCTCACTGATGTTTCTCATCATCAATGTCTATGTAAGTACTGACATTGGATTGCCTCCTGTGACCAACACTTTCTTATTTTCTCTTGTACAATTCCGCCCGTGGCCTTACCATATGTGAACTTCTTCAAATTGGGCACTTTGATTGGTTTGAATGGGGTACAAAGTCCCGGACCTATATCACTAAATTGAAACTTTCTTATGCTACTCCTCCTCAACTGCCTTTTTTGTAGCTTCTTTTTCAGCAGTCGCCTTTGCTTTTGCTTCTGCTTTTGTTGTTGTTGTTGCATCAGCCTTAGATCTAGCTCTAGCTTCATCAACTTTCCTCTTCTTTTCAGTGGCATCATTCTTATTTTTGTTGACCTTTTCCGTCTTTCTCTTCTTGCCTGCTATTGTCTCTTCTTCTTCTGTTGATCTTGATTACACAAATGTAGTTGCACTAGATGCCTTTGTTGTTGCCTCTTCTTCTGCTTTCTTCTTGGCCTCCTCGTGAGCTCTTTCTTCATCCACAATTCTCCCGATGGGTTTGCCTTGTCTCTTGGCAATGACTTAGTTGTATGTTCTAGTGCCACAATGTACCTTCTCTTCTTCCCATGTGGTCGAAGTGTATTCCAAGGGTATTTCGTACTTGGCGAAGTGTTCTTTGACCACCTTTTTTGGGTCATGCCTCATAAATCTCTCTTCTACAAAATGGTATGAAAGCAAAGTATCCACTTCGTCTTGGACTTACTTGGTGTTTGCAAATGAGTAGGCGTTGATCCACAATAGGAGCAAGGGCCATATAACTTTCTTATCTCGGTAGAGTATTGCCCCGACTCCATTGATCATCGTTCAGTAAGCCACTTCTTGGAGAACTAATTTGTCTGGTACAAGAAGCAGATGTGGGATTTTCATGGCTCTGTATGTTTTGATATATGTGCCATGCTCCATCAAGTACTAGTCTCCTATTCCTCTGATTACAATTAATGCTTATCGCTCATACACGGCACTGGCGTGCAAAAAATGAACTCGTACAACGGGGCTAGGAAGTGCTCACGTATCTTGTAATATTATGTCTTATACTTGTGCTCCTAGAGCACCTTACAGTAGATGTGAATAGATGGGTCTGTCGGCTACCATGCCCAACCCAACCCATCTTCGTGTATTGATGTGCTACTCACATGATATCTAGGAGATATGAAGACAAGTGGAAGTCCGAAAAGGTTTCGGGTTGGGTTTCCTTAACTGTTGTGATGACCTTTGCTAAGTTTGCTGACAGAATGTCAGACTAGTTGTAAGATGATCTTTCGTCCGCGCAATAGTGAACCAAGGGCATATACGACAAATAAAATTTGGAGGCGTCTAGTTCTCTGTATAATCTGCATAGCATGGCCACCATGTATTGATATGGATTCCTCAGTGATGTTGTAGGGTATCCACCAATTGGTCTGAGCTTAAAATTTTTGTCTGGTTTGTACTAGATGCGGCACAAATCATTGGTCGTATGCTTGAACCCACCGAGAAGTTCGTCATCTAGCTTCAGGGTTCCTTTCTCTAGATGGTAACACTTGGCTAGATTTGCGGGTTGGAATGAGGCTACAGGCTCTCCCCTAGCATTGCATATGTACCTGTTCTCCAAGTCTACGTGTTTAAGGATCGAGACAATGTTATCAGCATGAGGAAATACTAGAATGCAGCTTGCTACTCTGTGTATCCCAGATCTCATGATATTCTTAAAAAATCTAAGCTCGTCTTGGTCCTCAACATCGACGAGGAAATTTTGTTTGTTGAACATTTGATAAATGTCGCCCCATTTGAGTGAAACTTCCCCTTTTTCCAAGAATCTGGTTGTATCATCATAAATTGCTCCCCGGGTCTTAGGTTCATCTTCATGTTGGGTACCATTCTTGGAGGCCTCCATGGTTGGTACTTTGCTTATCACCTTCTTCCATGCGGGCATATCTGAACCTGGAACACATGGATGAAATTAGCACGAACAAACCAGGCAATAAAATGAGCATGATTAGATCGGATGTTGTAAACAAAGAAAATATAAGCATGAAAATTGAATCTACTCAATTAACATGTGTGTTAAGTACCTGAAGAATCACTAGTATTGATGTAATCACTAGTATTGATGTTAGGTGTGAGGTAGTCATCAGAAGATGACAGTATGATGGGAGGCATTGTGGAGATTTAAGCTTTGGTGAAGAGGCAATTTGAAAATTCCAGACCAGTTAGTTAAAGGTTGTCCTAGCTAATGGCTAAAAAATTCGGGGTCGGAGCAGTGCCTAGCAGTTCATAGGAACTGCTCCGGTGTATATCAGAGATGTTTATGTGAAGTCCTTCGGTTGAACCAAAGAATTTTGTGCGAAGACCTTCGGACACACCGGAGGAGTTTGTGTAAAGTACCTCGGTTTAAACCGACGACGATTGTACCAAGTATGTCGATGGGTGAGTGTATATTTCAGAGGAGTTTGTGTAAATCCCTCCAGTTTAAACCAGAGGAGTTCGTGCTAACTTCTTCGGTGAAAACCAGGGGAGTTCGTCCCAAGTCTTCCGGGTGGACTAGCAACAATGATAACATTGGAGACGATTGCACGAAGTTTCCCAGTAGTCACCAGAATCATCTTGTAAAGGGCCTCGGTTCTCATCGACAACGATAACATTAAGTTCTTTGGGTGGATCGGGGTCGGTTATATTAACTTCCTCGGTGAAGACCAGAGAAGATATCTCCAAGTTCTCCAGTGAGACCGGAGAAAATCGTGGTAACTTCTCCGGAATACACAGAGATCCAAAAAAAGATAAGTCATAGAAACGGGTTCTAGGTCAAGTTCAAAGCCTGCATATGAGAATCCCAGACGACTAGGCGTACGGGTTTGAATTTAAACTGTGTGAGGGACAGATCCGAAGTAAGAGGGTTTGTTCATTTGCGGCCCTAAACCGACGGATGAGTCATGGCTTTAAACTGACAGATGACAACTTGAAACCATCGGCGCACTTGTTGTTCATAAAAGCTCAGGAAATTGTCAAAGCCAACTCCACTGGAGGTTGCTCAATATCTGAGAGCGAGGTCAAACGATTTAGAAGTATTGTGCTATTTGGAAGAAAGTGGTGAGCCAGGTTAATTTTGGGGAGGAAATGTCGTTACAGGTCTGTGATATGGCGTCGTGGATTATGAGCCAAAAAGATATTAACCAGTAAAGGAAAAACCAAGGTGATGGTCGGGAGAAAAGGCAACCTCGATTGGTATAAATAAAACTCTTGCCTTGAAAACCTAACCCTAATTCTTAAATAAGTAAATGTGGGGAGAAGCTCTAGGGCACACCTGGATAGTGTTAGGCACGAATAGTAATAATAGGTTGGGGGGTGGAGAATTCTCGATCTCATCGACCAGGCGCCTGCTCGACAACATTTCTTCCTCACGGACGCTCGAAAATATAGTAGTCGAAAGGTGCAGGGTAAGCGCCTTTTTATAATCGTTCATCGCATTTAATATGACCAGAGGAGGTTAAACGATTGTACCGATGGCGATGTTGAGAATGCCTCTAGTGTGTATCAGAGGCATTAATGGGAATCTCTCCGGTATACACCGGAGGACATGGTAGGAAAATCTTCGATGTATACCAGAGATGTTAACGCGAAGTCTATTGGTGTAACCTTTTCACTCGGAAGATTTTTGAGGAAGTGCCCCTGTGAAACCCAGGGAAGATGGTGGAAAGTGCCCTGGTGAGGACGAGGGTGTCAACACAAAGTGTGTGGTGCGTTTCTGAGGAGAATATGAGAACTCGTTTGGTTGAATTGGAGGAGTTTGTATAGAACTCCCCCGGTGGAACCGAAGGAGTTGGCATAAAGTTCATTGAATGATGGATTATCATTTGGCATAAAGTTCATTGAATGATGGATTATCATTTCGGAACACTTCGGAGGAAGTTCCCTGACGTACACCAGAGAACTTTGAGGGATGCATCGGAAGAGTTATGAAGAACTCGTATGATGGCCAAAGCATGTTTTCCTATATTTTCCTAAGTGTTTACACCTAAGTAACAGGACACATCCAAACCCCCCTCTGTGTCACGTATCCTACGTGTCAGACACGATACGTGAGGACACGTGCCTGACATGTGTACGTAACATGTCTTGTTCATAGGACATGTTTCAAACACGTGTCCGACACTTATCCTCAGCGTGTTCTGCACAGAGAAGTACTTGGACTCATGTTTTCTCATGCAAGTTGGAGTTGTGAGGTGTTTTGGTGTGCAACCGAGGGTTATTTTGCCTTGTTAATGCTATTTAAAGAGGTCCCCACCCCCTACATTTCACCCACCCTAGTAAAAGTGACATTCTCCTTTATCTTTTATCTTCATCATTTTACTTAAATTTTTAACATTACCATTAATTGTTTCAGGATGTTTGAGAGTGGTTCCAACCTCATTGGACTTCATATGGAAAATGTAGAACTTTAGGTCCCATTCAAAATGTAGGACTTAACCGTTTTCAGGATTTCAAGATTGGAAAGATTGCAATGTTTCCACTGGATTCTATCATGTATGAGGGTATGGAATTGACATTTAATCAAGAGAACCAAGCCCTTTATGTACCTCGATGTTGGTAGCATTGATTGTTGAACTCTTTTGTCATGCCCCAGTAAAAATGTACTCTTCACTCAAGTATAAACTTTTCTCTTTGTCGTCATGTCAGGTGACTTAGTGGTGTATGTGCACACCAACCTCTATCTTATATACAGACAGAGAGAAGAGTGGTTGAAGGGAAAGACAAAGATGTGGGATGTGTTTCCTGATGATATGGGTTTGAACAACAGTGTTGAGTTGGCATTAGCCAACTTGGATCTTAAAGAACTAGTGCTAGATCTGGTTACTTTTGGTGATGGTGATCTTCTTGAGGGGTCATCCTCCACATCAATAAATGCACAGATTGCATTGGATATAGGGGAGGAGGAGGAGGGAGGAGAGAGCAGTGGTAGTGATGCCAATCTTGATGATTATGACATGGAGGACCACTGACAGTCATGACTCATGAGCTATGAGATTCTTCCGTCTACTGTTCTAGTATCTACCCTATGGCTATTTTGTATTTGTCATTAGCATTCCCACCCTATAGTATCAGCGACTCTAACTTAGTATCTATCTACATTGCAATACATTTTGATTTTGATGACTTAATGAGATTGAGAATGTTGCAGCTTATGATTCTAATTTCTTGTGTGTTCAATGTTTGTGATTTGATCATCATTGATGTTACTAAGTATTATGTTACATATTTTGTATCATGTAAATCTTCTAGTTTCTAACAAAATATGAATCTTTATGTCTATATTTCATTTTTGTATGTGTAATTTAAAAAAAAAAAATCATAATTTTTTTAAATAAATAAATAAATATATATATAAACGTGTCCTTTGTGTCCTGTTTCCAGGGGTCGTTGTGCCCGTGTCAGATACTCGTATTTTCATGTCCTCTGTGTCCCGTGTCCACGTGTCTGGTGACTTAGCTTGAAACACTAAAACCAAAAATAGGGTGACCTTCCAGGAGAGGAAGAAACCAAAACCTAAGGGAAAAAATCCAAATCAAGAGGCTCTCATTACAAAATAGAGGGGTCCTATTTTCTTGGAGAGAGGGCTTTATAAGCATAGTATACAGAAAAAGGGGGGGTTGTTGATGCTTGGCACAACAAATGGCGATACACTGGGCGAAGCCATGAATCTCTGCAGAGTGGTATCCGAGCATCCACTTTTGAGAAGAGAAGCGCGATGATGCATAACCCAAGAGAGAAAGAGTAGGTCCCATAGTTTTTTCAAAATGCGGATTTTGACAAGACAAAGTTTGTATGATACAAAGGAGTTAGGATCATGCCCATAATAGATTGATTACCATGAAATAACATTTTCAAATGGAATTAGTTTCAGGAAGGCACGAGGAGTACAACAGTGAATTGAGACGTCGAGAATGCTAAAAATAAAAGTTGCTTATGCATTTTTTCAGTGTTGATCCACTGTCAGCGAGTGTCCATAGCCCCAACGGAGTCACCCCAGTGTCACAAGTCCTACTCTGCTGCCAACAAGCGTCCATAGCCCCGACAAAGATACTTGCATGTCCCACATGATCTAGAATGTCTTTTCCCAAGCCTTTACCTTTTTATAATTTGATTCTCTTATATTCATAGAAAGGTGGATGGCGGGATTCCAGTGTTCCTTTAAAGGTATGAGGGATGATACCTGTGAAGATGATATTTTCCAACTTGATTATAGACGAGCGAAGTCCCTGAGTAACATTCCCTAGAGTACTACAAATGCCTTTCCGAAATCATTTTTCCTTAGTCTAGACAAACACAAAAATCTGCTCTTAGACATGACCCTTGGCTCTATTCTTTGTTGTATTTTAAGTGTACAATGATTGTATGTTGATAAATTGTGTTCCGCTACTGAGTCTGACTTGAGATCATGCACAACAATGTTATACATATAAAAATGAAGCTGTGTTTAGAATCCAAACTATAGATTCCCAAGATTTTGGCACCAGATGTGTTACACTTCAAGATATATTAAGGTCCAAGCTATGAAACTTATGAGAATTCGAGGGTGATAATTTTCGAGAGAGAAAATAAGAACCAACTAAAACCAAAAGTAAACAAAATTTAAAGCATGAAATCAAAAGTGTGAAATGGACAAAGGTAAAGTAACATTCCCTAGAGTACTACAAATGCCTTTCCGAAATCATTTTTCCTTAGTCCAGACAAACACAAAAATCCGCTCTTAGACACGACCCTTGGCTCTTTTCTTTGTTGTATTTTAAGTGTACAATGATTGTATGTTGATAAATTGTGTTCTGCTACTGGGTATGACTTGAGATCATGCACAACAATGCTATACATATAAAAATGAAGTTGTGTTTAGAATCCAAACTATAGATTCCCAAGCTTTTGACACCAGATGTGTTACGCTTCAAGAGATATTTAGGTCCAAGCTATGAAACTTCTGAGAATTCTAGGGTGATAATTTTCAAGAGAGAAAATAAGAACCAACTAAAACCAAAAGTAAACAAAATTTAAAGCATGAAATCAAAGTGCGAAATGGACAAAGGTAAAGTAAAATTGAGCAGAAAATCAAGACGAGAAGTAAACTCTTTATTTATATACAGGGGAGGAAAGTTGCCTCAAGGGCCAGTTGATGTAGTGTTTTAGGATTTGGTCATTGACGGGGAGGGGGTATATAGCCCCTTCGATATTTTGCAAGCAGTAGGTTCCTAGGCCAATTTTCTCTTTGATCATGAAAGGGTCAAGCCACAATTGTTGAAACTTTGAGTGTTTTCCTTTATCTTCATGCAGCTTATCCCATTTGAGAACCAGGTCGCCAACCTGAAAGAATTTCTCGCCAGCAGACTTTTTATCAAACCAACATTTAATGGTCTATTGGTGAGCTTCAAACTTGGTTTTCTCTTTGGCATGGTTCTCCTTTAGCTTCAACAAAGTATTGATGCGCCTTTGGATGACTGAACATTCTCTCCCACGGGAGTGTCGGGTAAGTTGGAGAAAAGGAAGATAAATATTTGAAGGAAGAATAGTTTATTTCCCGTAGACAAGGAAATAAGGAGAGATCCCTATGGAATCCTTGGGGGTGACACAATCAACCTAGAGGGGGTTGGGTAGTGCGGTATGCCAATTTCTTTGTTGATCGGCTACAATTCGCTTTAGATTGCGGATTAGATTATTGTTTGTAGACTCAGCCAAGCCATTGCGGGTAATAGTTCGCCACATACTTTAAGGCGATCCCTTTTTCTAAAGCAAACTCAGCCAATTTAAGGGATGAAAAATATGTTATGTTATCAAACACAAGAGAGCTAGGTACCCCAAACATGGTTATAATGTGTTGTTCGAGAAAATTCATTAACACTTCATCATTCACCTTTGTTAGTGGTATTGCTTCAATCCAACGTGTAAAGTAATCAGTAGTGGTTATGATATACATGCGTTGCTTGGATGAGTGAGGATTAATCTCACCGATAATGTCTACCCCCCATTGTTCGAAGGGCTCTTCAACAACAGGTTGAAGCGAGACAACCACTTTTCTCTCTCTTCTAATTGATTTTTGACAAGTATCGCAGCTGTGAGAATAGGTATGGGCATCCTTAAATAATATCAATTGGTAGTACCCAACTCTTAATATTTTGTGGGTTGTTGGGTCTCCTAAGAAATGGCCTCCAGTTGGTCCTATTGACCACCTATTTCAACTAGGGGTCAACTCCATGAAACATGAAGTTGTGTACCTTGGGGTACAACTTTTTTTGAAGACTTTTGGTTCTACAAGGCAATTTTTGCCTCCAGCACGTCTTTTTGTAATCAGAATGTCTGCTCCCCTGCATGGGATAATAATGTAATGAGTCGGCATGAGTCATATTTTAGGTTAGTTACCTAGGACTTTATCATTAGGGAAGTCCTTTCATCAAGTGTTTTTTATCCTCGGGTAATTTTTAATTACCCTTGAGTTTTTCACTCACAATAATCGTCCAAAATGGTGAAAGACATTCTAATGATCGAGCCCAATGATTGACTAGGGTCTAGGGATATTATAAATGACCATGCTAGACATCTTCTAAAGTCTTGTAGAATTCCGTCGAGTTTTAATAGTTATTTATTTATTTATTAAAATTACCCATTTAATGGTATTTTTAATCAAATTTTATGTAAAAATGTAAAATATTGGTCCTAGGAGATTTTGATAGGGGACTGAGTACTCAAAACAAATGGCAAGAGACCCCCTACACCCTTGGACAAAGTTTTAGCTCAATTGGACAAGTTTTGTTAGGTCATTGTCCATGAAGAGTCCAAGTCAGTCTAGAGTCAACAATTAATTGCTTTAATTTGGCTAAGTGAAAATGTCAAAAATTGTAAAAAGGGATTAAAGACATGAGAGAGAGTGGGAAAGGTTTCCTAACCTTTTTGCTAAGTTGGAAAAGTAATTTTCCACTTAAAAAACCCCCCCTTTCTTAGCCAACAACTTAAAGTGGTGTTCCCTAGCTAAAAGTGACACATGGGAAATAAAAAGTTTAAGTGAAAAAGCCACATAAACCCTAATTTCGCCCCCCTTGGTGTCTAACCTCATGTTTGACCATAGGAAAATGTGTTTTCCCCCTTTCCCCCTCACCCCTCAAATCCTAACTCACTACCAAAACCTTAAAAGCGACTCTTCCTTGACTTTGTCTATTTCTCTTGGATGTGTGACACTTGTAACTCATCCAAGAAAGGTCTCTCTTCTCTCCCAAGTATAAAAAATTGCCTACCCCTCCTCATTTCAAATCTATTCTCAGAGCAACTCCACTATGCCCAAATCTCTCCCACTCCTGTCTCTCTTTCCCATTTCTTCTAGTTTTGTTGCAAGTATTTGCATGCAAATTTTTTATGAATAAATGGAGCTTTGGAGGAACACCATCTTGGCATTGGGAGTTTTCTTGATGTTATATAAAATATTATTGAGGTGATATTGCTTTGTTTCTAGTGTTTTTGCTTGTTAAATTGCCTAGATTAAGAGATCCATAGCAAAGTATTTTGCTTGGTAGAATAAGTAGAAGTATTTCTATTTGTTTTAGTGAAGTAGTTTTAATAGAACTAGTAAAGTATTTCACTTGTTTATTAGATCTACTCACCTCTTGATTGGCTTTGTAGCAAGTTTGGCACCATTTGCAGGTAACCAAGGTGCTCAAACAAGTAGATTTCAGATCTGAAAAATTTACTTGTTGGGCCAACATAAGCCTCCAAAAAAATTGTTATTTTCCTTCATCTTTTTCTATCAATTTGAGGCAATTTATGTTCTGAAAATAGCATAAAAATATATATTTACTATTCAGATTTTTACATATAAATTTATGTTTTGTACTAACAGAAATTACTGAGCATTTTCAGGTATTTTTGCAACATTTCCAGCAAGCATTAGCTTGTTGTTTTTTGCAGGTTCTCGCTAGAACAAGGGGAGGTGTTGCTTGTTTGGGGCTTCAAAACACTCAAGAAGAGCCTTCCAACTTGGGGTTTCAAAACCTCCTTCTTATTCTCTCTATTCCCTTCACTGTAAGCATCCCAAGAGAGTCTCTTGGGCTTGCATTCTTCTCATAGTTTCATATTTATGTTTTGTAAATAATAATTAAATTTGCCTACACCTTGCAAAGTGGTTTGGCTTAGCCAATCCATGCAATATCGTAAGGCTAGATAGTTAGTTTTATGTTTTATGCATCTAATGGTTTGCCCCACTTGTCCTCAAGGCAAGGTTGTGAGGCTAGGTTTATTTGTTTATCTCTTAAGTTATTCATTCAATTATTCACCCACTTTGGCACAAAACCGGTAGGCTTGTCCTCCTCCTTGTGCCTTTGTTGAGGTTGCTAAGTATTTGATTTATTTCTTATTTGTCCCACTTGTTCTGAAGGCAAGGTTGAGTGGTTAGGTGCAAGTGTTTTACTTTCCAAGTCTTTTTACTGTCATTGATTTATTTTGCCTACACCTTGCAAAGTGGTTTGGTTTAGCCACCCATGCAATACCGTAAGGCTTGTTTTTCTTGTATAATTGGTTAATATCTTTTTAAAGTTGAGAAGTAATAATATGTTGCAATCTTTTTAAGTTGCAAGTAATCGTATTCAATATCTTTTAGGATTGGAGGTAATCATATCTAGTTTAACTAAGCACCCATATTGGTACAACTTTCACCATAAAAAAGGGTGACTTGTGGAGGCTACAAGGGATGCTAAGTCAGGGACGACTTCACGGCACTAAGTGTCCCCTTTGCTTGAGTGCCCAGTGATTCTGGATTGACCTATGGAGCTAGGGAAGGACCTTGCTTGTCCTTCTTCTTGAGCACCCAACAATCATTTTGGTCAAAGTGGTAAGAGTCTAGGGGTAGACACATAGTCTAGGCTTCCATCCTCATTAATTAAACTAAGAATTAAAACTCTTATAAAAGTCTACCTACACAACCTTTACTTTTCAATTTTAATCATCTCAATACAAGTTGTGTAATTTCACTTTTTTGCACTTTACTCTACAAGCAATTATCTACTTTGCAAGTCAGTTTACTTTCAAGTTGGGTGCATTTACTTCAAGTTATCTACTCTCTAAAGTTGCGCATTATCTTTCTTCGGGTAATTTACTTTCAAGTCCTCTTACTTCCTAAGTTGCGCACTAGCTCTTTTTGGGCAAGTTATTTCAAGTTACATCTTTCATTGTGGATATTTCATGCTTTGGGTATATTGGTTCTAATTATTCTTTAATTCTTTTGTATAAATTGTGCAATTATCTAAGTTGTCATTTTTCATTGTATTTTGCCCATGATATATTTCTTTCTAGATAATTCATTTAAGGTGCAAGTTATATTATTTATTTCATTGTAATTAGTTCATTTAATTGTATATTTGTTGTATAATCTTATTGACTCCCTTTACCCAACCTTTAGGCACTAGTCTTAGTCAACTTGTAGGTGAAAGGTTTTGCTTGTCATTGAAGCTTTGCATTTGCATTATTGCTTGTCATATAGGTTAGCCCCCCCTAACTTAATAATTAAAATTAACTCCTAGATCACATTAATCAACTTACATAGTAAGTAGGGTCTACCTCCCTTGGCTTCCCTAGGAGTGAGCCTAGACGAAAGAAGTCCAAGTCGAGGTGATAGTGGGTTTGGACTTAGGCATTGTGCCTCCAAGGACACACCAAGTGGGTTGGAGACTTCTCCATGCTTGTAGGTGTGTATAAGGACGACAACAGGTCCATCATGCAAGTCTTCAAGGACTTTATCAACATCTTGTTTTTCAAGACAACATAGTAGAACTTTGTCGTAATTTTTTTCTGAACAAGATACCATGGACCAATTGATATTGTGTTGATTTCAGCCTTAGTGATCTCTTTTATTTGGCATTGAGATGGGTTGGAGTTATACCATGTTGAAGATAATACTTGAGATCATTATAATATGAATTCTCAACAAATGGAACATATGGAACTTGTTGTGTGTAGAGGGTTGGTTCCTCTTGCCATCTGTCTTCTTCTTGATTTTTAGCATCCATGATTCCAATTGCCAACTTACAAAGACCTTTACCTTTGATGATATTTGTTCATTTAAATTCAAGGTCATACTCTTGTAAGGCAGTCATCTAATTACCTCGTCTCTCACCCAACTCCCTCTATACAAAGAGAGATTTGACCTCCGGGTGAGGGATGATTACCTTGGTATGGTTCTTCAAATATATGGTCTGAATTGTTTGATGGCTTTGTGGACAAGAAAAGCTTGCTTGTCCACCGGTGGGTCATTCAGTTCAACACCTTATAATCTAGAGCTCTTGTTGATAACCCCTCAAATGTGGAGACAAGCAGTGAATGGTATTTCTTACCTGTCGGACAAGTATTTTTGAATCACCAAATACTCGTAAGCATTTTACCTCAAGGTCGATGGTTTTTCAAACCTTGGACCAAGGCTTCATTTATGCGACAGTATTGGTGCATTAGAATTCCAAACGAAAAGATTTGAGGGTTTTACATTTATGTGGATCGATAAGAATGCATCCTACCCCGACTCCTTCCTGAGATTTGGAGCCATCAAAGAACATAGTCCAAATGTGAGTAGGGTTAATTATACAATAACCTAATTCTTTTAATATAATACAAGCATTATCATCATTCAGATCGCATGGAAGGAGTTCAGACATGGCGTCTGTTTGAATTTTCAAATGGTTGTGCTTCATAACAACCAAGGTCAGTTTCTAAGAAATAATTACCCAAAACAGTATGAGCAAAGCTGATAGGCTCATTTTTACCTTCCAATTTTGTTACCGTGTGTTTCATATAAGCCTCATTGTTTACATGAATCTAATTGGGCTTATCTTTGTAAGGGAGCCATAAGTGGGACTAATCTGTAGAGAAATAACCTTGAAGCTTAGTTGACCAATCCCTACTCAACAACAAACCATAAATTTATGGGATGTCAACAACAATGTCAATAACTTGATGCACTTTAGGATCAAATGCAAGTCTAATCATGACATCTTTAAGTTCTCCTTTTACTATGACATCTGACCTATCTAATTGTATAATCCTTGTGGAAGTCAACTATGGGACAACATTTATTCTCTAGAAGAGTAAATAAGGCATGATGTTAGAAGAAGCGCCATAATCCGCTAAGCAATGAAATTGAAAATCTCATATGTAACAAGAAAATGAGGGACTTAAGACTTGGTATGTGCACCTATACTTGCTACATTTATGTCAAATTTGATTTCTACTTTGTGTATTTCCTTTGTTTCAACAACTTTAGGAATGTTGTCAATTGCAACGATGATATTCTTTAGAGGATTATTGGGGTTAAATGCATCACGAAGCAAATCACGTTGTTGCGGTAGTGAAAATATATCATACATAGAAATGTTAGCTTTAGTTTTCTCCATAAATTCTATAACATTGTAGTCTAAAGCATACATTTTTGTTTTACTTCTTGTTGTGCTAGATTGTGAACCATTGGGTTTGTTGTTAAGTATTGAAGTGTTGGGCTTGTTATTGTTTGCAGTCAGGTTTGACGTACTTGGTTTGTTGTTGTTGGCTTAAACGGGCGTGTCAAGCTTATTACTGGCTTTCGTCGAGGCTGGGGTGCTCGGTTTCAAAACATGAACATGAGGAATGATTCTCCTGAGAGGGTTATTGGTCTTAGGAGAAGAATAAGTGTTGGGAAAATGACCTTTGTTGTGTAGGTTGTAGTCTCCAGGGGCAACTTTTATGACTAGTGTACCTCCTGTTATCCCCAATTTGTGGGATAACTAAGGAGATCATGTCTTAAGGCCCTCAAGTTGGAAATATGGAGTGTCGAGAGACTACATGACCAACAATGTCCACTTGCACACACAAAACCCCGCTCTGTCACCACATTTGATCCATTGTCAGCGCATCCACCACACCAGCTAACTTCTGGAAGGAAGAAGGGTCTTGCTCCATGCGGTACAAGTCATGTATTGTGGCAGGTAATCACCCTAATATTTAAGGCATTTGAACATGTTGTATTTAAGCTACTTTTGATTATAGAACGTCTGCTTGGACATTATGCCTTTGACCCTATTTCACCTTGGTGAGTGTCATAGATTTCCTAGTAAGTGGCCAACCTTTGGAAAAGGTTTGCAACTGGGGGTCTCTTGAGGGGTTATCGTACCATTCTCGACCATACATACCACTTTCTGCTCATTACATTCCCATCATACTACCCTCTTATAGGCCCTTTGACTTTAGTGACCCAAGAAGGGCATGTACCTTATTTCATGGGAAGAAGGGGCTAAAGGCCCAAAGGGATTGTTGTTGGCTAAAAAGAATAAAGCATAGATATTAAACTTCCAGATGCTTCACCCATGGATCCCCGAGAAAGTAATGAAACACTTCTCTGTAAGAAAAGGGGGACCTACAAAATTGAATGATAATGAATGCTTAGGGGGTTAGTTGGAGTATGGGAGATCTCATCACAAGCCAGCCTATCATGATCATGGGTATTTAGTGGTATGACATTACCATCATCTGGTCACCAAGCCAGGGTAGTGGCTCTCAGTTGCACAACTGAGAGAAAGGGGGTCTCATCATGAGCCAACCTTCTCATTTCTGCGAGGTATTTGTGAATGACACTGTCATTATCTAGACACCACGCCAGGACAATGGCCTTCAACTCATTCCTTAAAACATGAAAGAAATAATGAATGGAACGAAGATGGGCTTGAAAAAAGTGCATCGCAAATGAAGGTGCCACACACCCTCTACAAAGGCACCCATAAATGAGATAATACGATCCCTTGTATGTCATGAAACTCATCGGCCTATGAAGTCTAAAACCCTTCCACCTCATCATCCACTACATAACCTTAAAAGGCCATCCTTGGGAGCATCCCCTACTTGAGGGATTTTCTCTAGCCAATAGGACTCCTATGACACCCCTCCCATACTTAAACTTGGTCAATTGTATAGGCTTTTGAGATTTTGTTTAATTTGATGAGGTAGTTTTGATGCACATGTTTAGGTGCCTTGTTTATTAGATGTGGTTTATACTTGTCATTATATCTTTGACTTGAGATCTTTGGAGGGTGTACCCTTTTGTTTTGAAGGACCTTGCTTGGTGGTCAGTTTTGGGAGAACAAGCCTAGCTTGGGCTTCCATGGGGCAACAAGCCCACAGGATGGATGCCTAGGGTCCGCATGTCGGATGATAGAGTCGTGCCTTTGGAGGCCTAGAAGACATCATGACGGGCCTAACCTAGCCCCTACCACCCAAATGACTTTCCTAGGAGAGGAAAATCGCCACTTCCTTGAGGGTTGACGTCATGAGGGGGCGATAGGGTTTGGTGGTGATGGAGGTACACATTGACACTCGGCATATTTTCATCGGATGAGGCTTGGAGAAGTCTTAGCACATGATAAGGAGGCTCAAAGAGCCCCAACAACTTCCATCTTTCTCCAACGACTTGCACAAGTGCCAAAATGTCTCCTAAAGGGGTGATGTCATCTTACTTTAGGGTTTCTTTTGTGCAAAAGTGAATTTTAAAGATCAATTGTTTATTATTATTTTGATACAAGGGGTAAGATAAGGGTTGTTAACCCCTTGTCTTATGTTTTACCCTTGCTAAGTGGACAAACTATGTTTAAGACATTTCGTATAAATAGAGATCATGTGAATCTCTTTTCAAATCATATTTCTCCCATTTGGAGAGGACTTGTTGAAATTCAACAAGAAGATCCTAGTGAAAAATATGCACCTACACTAGGATGGAGCCTCAGACTATTTTTAGGTGGAAGTCTATTTTTAGATGATGAACAAATTCTATTTATAGATGAAGTCTATTTATAGATGATGAGCAAATTATATTTATAGATGTATGTCGACTATTATTATCCCTTAATAATAGTTGGACAATAAATATTAATCTATTCTCAATGAGCACTTGAAATAGTTAACTGAAATGGAAAATCAGTTAGCTATATGAAATTCGAGTTCAAAGGTTGGTTGGTGGGACATGCAAGTCTAATTAGTTGTAACTGAGTGATTCGAAGTTGTAACAGAGTTCGATGTGTAGTTATGTGAGTTGTAAAGTAGTTTAACTCAGTTAAGTGAGTTAAGCTCAGTTGTACTAGTTGTAACTGAACTTACAATAGTAAGAGATCAGTGAATTAATTATTAATTAATTCACAATTAGTGGTCTCACATGCAACTGAAGATTTACCTCTGTTAACTACATGCATGTCAGATCCAGTGGAGACCCAGTTGAGATAACAGGTGAAAGGGACAGTTTGACTATCAGTTGTGACTTTAGTGGGTGCACTCATGCAACCACACACACATTGGATGTGCCCATGAGGATTATGCAGCCTAGGCAAGAGGAATTTTTTTCATTGCAGGGATTTCCATTAGCAGGGATTGCGCAGAGGAGGAAGGTTGTCTGGAAGTAGTAAATTGGCACATGAATTTGTCAATTTTTGTATGACAGTGTGAGACGATTGTATATTGTACTAAGAGCTCTTGGATTAGAGTTTTGTATGAGATTGTTTCATGATCCATGATATATACATAATATATGATAGTGAGGTTTT
>ML827282.1:17929-34190 GCA_009831015.1 Picea engelmannii | reverse complement strand
TGTGTGATTGATCTTTCTTCTTGATATTGCAATTGGTGATCGTGTTTTAAATTCCGCAAGAATATTTGTAGAAGTGATTATGTATTTAACAGTGGCATATAATTGTTAGATCAGGAGAATCCAGGCAATACATAATTTGTATTAAAATTTCTACATGGTATCAGAGCATAGGAAATTGCAGAAGCTGAATTTGTGATTGGATAGAATTCGAATTTGCAAAAAGACTTTCTTGGTGCTACAGCTGATTCAAGATTGAAATGGATTTCAATGGCTTGAGGTTAGAGTATGCACTCGAGGGTAGCTCAAACTACATTGGTTGGAAGGACAGGATGGAGGCAGTACTCGAAGACAATGGCTTGAAGGAATTCATTGACAAAGATGTTCCTAAGCTAGATGTTGCAAATCTTGATGCATGGCAAAAGAAAGTGGCAAAGGTGAGAAGGATCCTATTGGAGGGAGTACGAGACCACATTGTTTCAAACCTCCATGGGAAAGCCACACCAGATGCAATGTGGAAGACTTTGACGGATCTATTCCAAACCAACAACAAGCATAGGAAATTTGCGCTCAAAGATAAACTCAGGAAGATCAAGATGGAAAAGGGCGACTCCATTCCAAAATATCTCACAAAGTTTGTCCAATGTCGGGATGAGCTGGGGAGTGTGGGAATAACAGTCGTTGATGATGATTTAGTGAGCTTGGATCTCCTAGGACTTCCCAAAAATTGGCACAGTTATCAAGACTTTGTCAATGGAAGGGAAAAATTGCCAGATTGGGAACGACTATGCTCGGATTTGGTGCAGGAGGAGTTCAAGCGGAACACCAGAGATGGCTCTTCATCAAAGCATGATGATGAAGAGGATTGTGCTTTGGCTGCCAAGACAAGGAAAGGGAAGGGGAAGAAATTCCATTCAAAATCCAAATCTAAAGGCAAGAAGCTGGATTTGTCCAGAGTGAAGTGTTTTCACTGTCACGAACATGGGAATCTCGCTATTAACTGTCTGCAGAAGAAGAAGAACACGAAGGTTGTTGGAGCTGCAACTGGTGAGGCCCTTGCCTCGCAATTTGAACTTGACTTCTCCTTGATCTCATGCATGGCGTCAAGTGCATTGGGATTGATGTGGTATTTGGATAGTGGCGCTTCCTTCCACATGACGGGAGATAAGGAGCTTTTCAGTGACTTGGAGGAGAGAGATCTCAAAATGCATATAGAGATGGGTGACGATGGACGATACAATGCGACTGGCATTGGTACCATTACCTTTCAGAGGGAGTCAGGTAAACCATTTCAATTGAAAGATGTTATGCATGTTCTAGATCTGAAGAAAAACTTGGTCTCAGTCGCAATGTTGGAGGACAGAGGCTATGACGTTGTTTTCAACGATGGAAAATCCTTCCTGTGACATAAAACAACGGGTCAAGTCAAGAAGATAGGGATTCAAGTTAAGAATCTCTACAAGCTAGAGGTAGATGGTTGCGCTGCCATGATGGGCAAGGCAAAAAAAGTTGTGAGCCGGGATGAGGGCGAATTATGGCACAACGATTGGGCCATCTTCATCATGGAGCCTTGAAAATCATGCAGCAAATATCTACTGGACTTCCAATGGGAACATTTTCTCAGTTAGACCAGTGCAAGGGTTGCAACATGGGGAAGTATGTAAAGTCCACCTTTCATGAAAAGGAGAACCATGCTTTGGTGATCCTGGAGAGAGTTCACACAGACGTGTGTGGACCATTCTCGGTTGCTTCAACAGCAAAACATAAGTATTATGTTATTTTTGTTGATGACTTTTCTCGTAAATGTTGGATCTTCTTCATGTAGAAGAAGGATCAAACATTCTCAAAGTTCTGTGAGTTTAAAGCATTGGTGGAGAAAGAGTCGGGGAAGCAAGTGAAGGCTCTGAGGAACGATAATGGTGGAGAATACATCTCTAACGAATTCAAAGACTTCTGCAGCAAAGAAGGAATTTGAAGAGAACTCATAGCGCCTCATAACTGACATCAAAATGGGGTCGTGGAGAGGAAGAATAGAACGATCATGGGCGCATCACGAGCGATGTTGCATGATCAGGGCCTACCAATGCATTTGTGGGCAGAAGCATGCAACAATGCGGTTTATGTGAAAAACCATTGTCCTCATAGAGTACTTGGCATGAGTACACCCGAAGAAGCTTTCATTGGTAAGAAACCTGATGTTTCTCATTTTAAGATTTTTGGCTCATCTGTTTATGTGCATGTGACCAAGAACGTTAGGAAGAAGCTGGAGCTGACTGTTGAAGTTGGGATATTTGTGGGGTACACAGAAACACCCCATAATTATCATGTGTATTTGCCTAATAGTAAGATGACTGTTATGCGACGAGATATAAAATTCGATGAGGGGAAAGCCATGCAGGTGTCGCTTGAGAGGGAGCTAGACTTGCATGCAGAGGAGGAACTGTTGGTTCCCAAAGATGAGTCTCAAGATGTGGATCAACCACATGAGGAGATCCATGGAGTGGAGGAAGCCACTCATGCAGAGCCATCCATCAGAAATGGTAGAAAGCGCACCACGGAAGCTCATAGATTGAGACTAGATGCTGCACAGAATGTAGGAGCCCCTACTTCACAACGCAGACATAGACAGTCTCCTGATTGATTTACTGGATACATAGCTCTCATGAGCAAATGTATTGTGACTGAACCATCTTCCCTTCAGGAAGCAGTGCAGGATCCCACTTGGATTGATGCAATGGTGGAGGAGTATGACTCCATTGTCAAAAACAATGCATGGGAAATTGTCCCAAGACCGGTCGACAAATCAGTGGTAGGTTCGAGATGGAACTACAAGGTAAAGCAAGTTGCTGATGGGAGTGTGGAGAAATACAAGGCTAGATTTGTGGCCCGGGGCTTCTCACAGATCGAGGGGATAGATTATGATGAGACCTTTGCACCTGTTGCAAGGTACTCTTCCATAAGATCCATCTTTGCACTCTCAGCGCAGATGGGCTGGCGCATTCATCAGATGGATGTAAAAACCGTGTTTCTCAATGGGATCATTGAGGAAGAGGTGTACATAGAGCAGCCTGAAGGATTTGAGATCTTCAACAGCGAGTCACATGTGTGCCGACTCAAGAGAACATTGTATGGGCTGAAGCAAGCACCCCGTGCTTGGTACACTAGGATAGACAACTATTTCACCGGATCGGGATTTACCAAAAGTGAAGTAGATGCAAACCTATACCAATTTGTGGTGGAGGGTAAGCTTTTAATCATTGTTCTTTATGTTGATGATTTAATACTGACTAGTGATGAGCAACTCATACACTCATGCAAGGAGGACATTGCAAAGGAGTTCGAGATGAAGGATATGGGCCTCCTTCATTGTTTCCTTGGATTGGAAATATGGCAACGAGATGGTGAAATTTTTGTGTCTCAAGGCAAGTAGGCAAGGGAGATACTAGGTATGTTTCACATGGAGGGCTGCAAACCCATGGATACTCCTCTTCCAGGATACTGGAAGAAAGAGTATGCTACTTCTGGAGAGGTAGTGGATGCTACTGTCTATCAATAGTTAGTGGGTTCGCTAATGTATCTAGTGAACATGAGACCGAACATTTGCTATGCGGTTAACCAGCTGAGTCAAGTGATGGTTAAGCCTACCAAGCTCTTTTGGAAGGCGAGTAAGCATGTCCTGAGATACCCGAGGGGCACATCTAAGTATGGCTTATGGTACAAACAGACGAATGAGGTGAAGTTGCATGGCTCCACGGATGCAGATTGGGCGGGCTGCCCAACGGATAGAAAGAGCACATCAGGGGGGATCTTTAGTATCAGATCTACAGTTGTTTCTTGGTACAACAGGAAACAGAGATCCATGGCACTCAGTTCAGCGGAAGCATAATACATGGCAACGAGTCAAGCTGCATGTGAGGCTATCTAGATGAGAAAGATCTTGGTTGGTTTGTTTGGTTCTCGTTTAGATCCGACAGTGATTCATTGTGATAATCAAAGTTGCATTAAACTCTCGATTAATCATGTGTTTCATGATAGATCTAATCATATAGGTATCCAGTATCATCATATTAGAGATTGTGTGCAACGGAAGATCATGTTGCTTCAGTACATTCCTACGGAAGATCAAGATGCAAACATTCTGACGAAGGCGCTCACCAGGAGCAAATTCGAATACCATAGAGACAGGATCGGGGTGAAGGATAATCTCTTTCTTGTTGAGAGGGAGTGTTGAGATTCAACAAGAAGATCCTAGTGAAAATTATGCACCTACACTAGGATGGAGCCTCAGGCTATTTTTAGGTGGAAGTCTATTTATAGATGATGATCAAATTCTATTTATAGATGAAGTCTATTTATAGATGATGAACAAATTCTATTTATAGATGTATGTCGACTATTATTATCCCTTAATAATAGTTAGACAATAAATATTAATCTATTCTCAATGAGCACTTGGAAATAGTTAACTGAAGTGGCAAATCAGTTAGCTATAGGAAATTCGAGTTCAAAGGTTGGTTGGCGGGACATACAAGTCGAATTAGTTGTAACTGAGTGATTTGAAGTTGTAACAAAGTGGGATGTGTAGTTATGTGAGTTGTAAAGTAGTTTAACTCAGTTAAGTGAGTTAAACTCAGTTCTACTAGTTGTAACTGAACTTACACTGGTAAGAGATCAATGAATTAATTATTAATTAATTCACAATCAGTGGTCTCACATGCAACTGAAGATTTACCATTGTTAACTACATGCATGTCAGATCCAATGGAGACCCAGTTGAGATAACAGGTGAAAGGGACAGTTTGACTATCATTTGTGACTTTAGTGCGTGCACTCATGCAACCACACACACATTGGATGTGCCCATGAGGATTGCGCAGCCTAGGCAAGAGGAATTTTTTTCATTGCAAGGATTTCCATTAGCAGGGATTGCGTAGAGGAGGCAGGCTATCTGGAAGCAATAAATTGGCACATGAATTTGTCAATTTTTGTATGACAATGTGAGACGATTGTATATTGTACTGAGAGCTCTTGGATTAGAGTTTTGTATGAGATTGTTTCATGATCCATGATATATACATAATATATGATAGTGAGGTTTTTAGCTTTATGCTTTCCCGGTAAAAACATCTATGTTATGTGTGATTGATCTTTCTTCTTTATATTGCAATTGGCGATCGTGTTTTAAATTCCGCAAGAATATTTGTAGAAGTGATTATGTATTTAACAATGGCATATAATTGTTAAATCAGGAGAATCCAGGCAATACATAATTTGTATTAAAATTTCTACAAGACTTGGACTGAAATTTTCGCTATCTTTGGCTATTTGTCTCTTGTGCTCTTGTGTGGCTATCTTTCTTGGTTATTGGTTGGTGGAAGCATGTGTTAGCCTTGGAAGGCTTTTCTCTTGCTATTGTGGTGGTTTATCTTAGAATCTTTTCCTTGAATTGGTAAGAAAGTATGCTTGTGCTATCATTTGTATTTCAAGTCAAGGTTATCTTGCTAGAGCTAGGTGGGAAGTATAAGGGAATACACCCCCACCTTAGTCTCCATCATAATTTTGCTTAGGTATTGTTGATTTAGCAAGGGTTTACTAAGAAAAGTATAAGTGCATACACCCTCTTAGTCTAAACCTTAGCTAGGGATACTTGCCTTGGGGAGTAAGAGGATTTACAACCCTAAGGAAGGTAGCACCTCTAGATTATTCTTTTCTTGACTCCATTAACCCAACCATTAAAGGCAATAGTCATCACTTGTTGCATTGGAGAAATAAATTGTTGCCTTGGTAAACGTGAAAAGTCAAGGTCTTGAAGTTTTCTCACTTGGATATTGTTCTTGGAGCCCTAGGCTTTCTTGCCTCTTTGAGACGTCCCCTCTCTCACTAAATCTTGTTGATGTTAACAAACTAACCCTACAACCATAAGGCTGTAGAAATCCTAATTGTTCTAACCCTAATAACTCACAAACTAACCCTAGACTGAAGCTAAATCTTTGCCCTCATGTTTTACTTTCTGTAGCAAACTTTTTGGTCAACTGTTGGGCAAGTTTCATTAGGTATTTTTTTGTTGTAATGCATTATATGTTACAGCCATAAGGCTGATAAATTTTATTGTAGAGATATTGTATGACAACCTTGCTTTAAATATTAAAGTGCATGCTAATCCTTAGTCACTTACTAGTTTAACTCTTATGCTTTCAAATTCACTTATACTAATTCTTATTGCACTTGTCATGGTTTAATAATTGTTGATATATCGATCGATCTGATGTTGCAAATTAAGGAGAGAAAGATTAACTTGCTTGTCCGCCTAACATACTATATGCAAGTGTGGTTTTTCTTGTGTCTCGGGCTGGTACAAACACTTTTGTAGGTACCCAAAGACTTGGCAACCTTAAACCACTCGGAGATGAGTCATCAAAGCCACTTTTCTCTTCCATCATTGACCTTTAGGGGGATACTTATTTTCCTTCCCTTCCATTTGTCTCAACCCCCCCAAGGTCACTGAGATCGCCTCCCTAGTGTAACCTAGTCACCTTTGAAGCGCGAGATCTATATTGAGGTGAAATTGGGTATAATGTCTCTAAGTGTCTCCATTTTGGTGGTTGGGTCGTGCTTTGCCCAACCTACAACTTGTGTCCTAACACCTCCTATAAAAACTTCTTCATTTTGCTCATCATCAGAGTTAATACACCAATCCCATAGGAACATAGCAGACTCTTGAGGGGCCTCCTCAATGGTTTCTTCGTTTTCTGGCTCGTTGGGTTGTTCATCATTTAAGCTTTGCTGATATGACAGTTGGTTGATGACCAAGGTCATGGAGTTGACCCACTAAGGGCATGTTTTTTCAGAGTGATTATGTTGGTGGTATGAGCAGAAGTTATCCATGCCAAAGCTATCTAGATTTAGCGTGAGTTGTGGGACTTCTAGTGGCTTAGGCAGGTTGTCATTTCTTTTGAAGAACGTGTAGAAAGGTTTAGGCCTTGACGGTCCTTTGCTGACATTCTTCTTAAGATCAACAACTTCATTTGACAACGTCTTGACTATTTTAACCACGTTGTCTAGATCTTTAGGGTCTTTCTCATGAGGTTTTGTAAGTAATAAAGGCTTCTTTTCGACTGGCCTAATCTCTTTGGAGTATGAATGACTATCGTAAGATGACAATTTCTTTTCAACAACTTTGACTTCTTCAAAATTCCGAGCTAATGAATCTTTACCAGCTCATTTAACAAGCATGCCTATGGAATGAATTATAGCTGAAGTATAATGTTTGATGGCTAAGGATTCTAGGGGAGCAATCTCGACATAAAACTTATTGAGGACCTGAGTAAAGCATTGATTAAAGTCCTTCACTTTCTCCTTCTTTTCCATCTTTATAGCTCCTAACAATTTGTATAAGTAGGAGTTTTTTATTCCCTTAACTTTCCAATAAATTCCTTTCTTAAGTCTCCCCAACTCGTTATGGAATAGGGTGGGAGGTTAAAATAACATGTGGATGCTTTGCCTGCGAAGGTCTAAGGGAAAAGTCTACAAGCCACATCTTCATAGTGAACAACGAGGAGGTAGGTAGCTAGAAAGAAATTCTTAATATGATCTTTTGGTGGGTTGTGCTTGTTTGGATCGAATTTTGGAAGGAGTTTTTCCAGTTTTCTGGGAATTTCATGCAAAGGTTCTCCTAAATTCATAGCACCTTTTAACAACCATGGTGGAATCACTACTCTCTGATCTTGATGTTTACCCATGTTATCTTTGAAATCAGTTTCTAGGTTTCCACCATCAAAGTTATGCTCGAACTCGGGAGGGGTTGGAGGAATTTGATTCAAGGGCATGGGCACTTCTTGTAGAGAAGTTTCGATAAGATCCTCTACAGAGTTGAAAATAATATTATCCTGATTACTAGGTCATCTTGCGTAAGTAGTTGTCCTTCTTGGGAGTTCTGAGGTTGTTGGTAGTTTACTGAGCAATTTCGCGTATGCACCGGTAATACGACGAGTTTCAACAAACTCTTCGTAGGGTACGAGAAACCAAGTTTTGGGTTGGGTTTCGGGACTATCCGCAACGCTTTCAAATGCGAGGTTTGTGTCTTCAAATGTGAAGTCCTATTCAGAAGGGATATGAGGGAAAATAGTTTAAACATGGATATTTTCGAAGCACTGTGCGTGTGTATGTAGTGCATTTATGTAAGCCATACAATTTCAAGCCCTCCTTCTAGCGCCAATTATGTTGATGAGGCGAAAATGCCCAACAACAGTAAGGGGTACTCCTCGGTACACAATCTCAATCAGACTATGCACTGTTTGGTTTAGGAGACTCATTTGGATTCTGGCTCGACTGCCATTACTGGTTGTGAGGGTGAGTGGTTGTATGGTTATGCAAATGAAAGATGTATATGAAGACTATCTAAATGCATAAAAGAAAACTAGTCTACTTTAATCTATCATGTCCTATCTAGGAGCGAATTATTGTAATTAGATGAGCTGAAGTGAAACTAAACTTTGCAAAATACCCCAATTAGATAACTGTCATGAAGGTGTTATTACCCCCCCAACCTAGGGTTAACTAAGGAGATGATGTCTCGAGGCCTGCAAGTAAAAGACATGGAGTACCGAGAGCCAGATGATCAACTAAGCCCACATTGAGCAGACAAAGCCCCTCCTCTCCACCAAACATCACCATTCATCATCAACAACATAACAACATCCACCACACCAGCCTGGCCCAAAAAGGACAACATTTCTTTCTTCTTGAGGTAACAAGTCTGGTCTCATGGTAAGTGTCACTTTAATAATTGAAGCACTTGAGCATGTTGTAAAGGGTCCTTTCTTGATTATAGAACGTTTGCTTGGAAATTATACTTTTTGCCTTATTTCACCTTGGTGGTTGCCATGGTTTTCTAGTAAGTGGGTCACCCTTGAGGAAAGGGTTGCTACCAGGGGGTCTCCTTGAAGGGTCATTGTACCATTCCCGCACATACTTACCACTTTTCACACCTATTCCCCCCTGCTTCCTCATCTTTTGGGTTTTTGGGCTCATTGACCCCAAGAAGGACTTGTACCTCATTTCATGGGAAGAAGGGGATAAAGGACTAGACATGTTGTACCTAACAAAAGTCAAAATCCATAATTAATCCTTCTAGATGCTCACCCTAAGGCCTTGAGAGCAATGAAAAGCTTCTCCATAAAAATGAGGACCTTTAAAAGAAAAATTAATAAAATTGTCCTGCTTGATGGGGGAATGTATTGCAGTGTCTTTTAATTTCTAGTGCATATGGCACTCAATGTATTCTAACTTCAAGTGGCATTGCGATGCTCCTTTTCTTTCCTTGCAAATAACACTCAATGTTCAGATGAAAGGAAAATAAAGGGCTTGGAAAAATGTTGCATTGGAAACGAAGGGACACAACACACCCTCCACAAAGACACCCATAAATGAGACAATATGAGCCCTTGATATGTTAGAAACCCCATTCCCAAAAGTCTTATCCCCCATCCACCTCATATTCACTACATGGCCTAGAGAGGGTCTTCTTGGGAAACATTCCTTGACTTGAGCGTGGTGTTATTTCATCTACCTAGTTTCTATCATCCAACCATACAATTGTAAGCCTGCAACACTTTGAAATTACCAAAGCCTTGTGTACCCCATCTAAGAATGTTGAAGTTATTTTAATGGAAAATTGTTGTTTTTGTAATTTAACCCAAATTTCTTGAGCTAGATGCATGGGTATTCCATTGGGCCAATGAGACAATTTTTGACAAACTCTTAAATATGCGAGGGTTCTTGCCAAATCACTATTGAGAGCATTTGCCCAAAATTGATTGATTGAGATTTGAGCAAAAAAGACGATCTTAAACTAGAATGCCACTTGCTTTAATACAACATTAAGAAAAGGAAACAAGTTCTAAGAATCCTCCGAAAATTGAGTTGAGAAGCCAATACTAAATTCCCAAAAGTTGTTGGTTGTTACAAAACTTTTGGTTACTATAATGTTCAAAAGACCCCAAATTTCATTCCCTAAATGGTGCCCAATAGGAAATGATATCTTCCCTGCATGTGATATCCTAGGCATACTTGTCCTTCCATATTTCAACTATGAAGGATATCTTCCCTACATGTGATTTTCTAGACATATCTTCCCTACATGTGATATTCTAGACATACTTTCCCTTCCATATTTGATATTTGAGCCCATATTGAAGATCTTTCATGGAATACTTGCCCTTCCATATTTGAGTCCATGTTAAAGATCTTTCATACATCTATCTTCATAGAAATTTGCTTCATAAAGACTAACTAAATATCATGAGCTTCAATCCTAGGCCACCCAAGAGTTTGGCCATATAGACTTTTTCCCAAGTAGTAATGGCAATTGACCCCCCCAAAAACATATTTTTGGATGGTTTCATTTTCTTGATAATATATTTGGAGTGGATAAGATTGAAAAGAGATAAATAGGTAATGTTGATAGAACTACATTTACGAGAGACAATTGCACGTTGTCAATGAAAGACCACAGAATGTCTAACTTTGGAGTATTTTTTAATATTTCTCTATTTCTCTATAAACTTAATCCAATTAATTTCATAGATTCATTTTTCAACAAGATTGATGTCTAGTATCTTGTGGGAAGATGAGGAGGAGGAGGTTTTAAAGTTATAAAAATTACTAAAAAATACGAAACACAATATATTCCACTATTTATTATGTCTTTAGTTACTTAATCTTTATTATTCACACACACTCACCCACACAACATGTCTCATAGAGGAGGAAGGGGAGGTCGACTAAACATGTATATTCATTTTTCTACCAATTAATTATTATTTTACATCCCGTGAAAATGAGGGGGAGGTCGAGCAAGCACACATATTCATGGCACAACCAATCAACCATTATGTTATACAATATATCAAATTATTTATTATCTTGTTAATTACTGAATGTTTATTGCTTCAATAGGCATTTTCTACAAACCAAGTACATGTGTCACAACTATAACACTTTCATCTTTTTATAAGCCAATTGTAATGCTTTCAATTTAAAAAAATAAAAAAATAAAGTATTTTCAAGTAGACTTGAAAAATAAATAATTAAATTTTATATACTAGTTTGTATCCTCTACATACATCCCCATTGACATTAGGATCATGGTATGTTGGAACTCATATGCTTCAATGGACTAGAACTCACAACCAATATGAGATACCACACAAGAGGAGAATTGAACTTGTGACTTTGGAAGTTAAAGCAAAGGTAGTTAGAACTCATACCAACTAAACTAACACCTCACTCTAACTAATCCAAGATGCCAAAAACAATGTATCTCATTATTTATCATCCTATTAATTACTAACTCTTTATATATATATATATATATATATATATATATATATATATATATATATATTAACCAACTAAACTAACACCTCACTCTAACTAATCCAAGATGCAAAAGACAATGTATATCATTATTTATCATCCTATTAATTACTCACTCTTTATTATATTCACACACATACATATATATGAAAAATAACAAATAAATACATATTTATCTCATACCCAATCAACCATTATTGTTACAACTTCCTATAAAAGGAATCCAGTCTACCATTATTGTTATTGTTACAAGTTGCTATAAAAGAAAGTTAAAGCTTCATAAGATAAATCCCTCTACCTCCCATGTAGAATGACCCTCAAAACACTAGGATATTACATGTTGTGAATAAAATGTATCTCGCTGACGCGTGGGGCAGGAACTCAATAAAACACATTAATAGATATTTTAGCATAGAAGGTTTAAAAACTGCTATTTTCGTCTTCTAAACGAACGAAAACGATATAGGAGAAGCTGATAAGACCAAATACAACACCATACCTTATCCCAGTGAACCCGTGGAGGACCTCCAAATGGCAATGACCATGGCTATGGCTACTGCTTCGGCTCTATCGCATGCTTCATTGCAAACGTACATCGTTACTTCAACTTCATCCAATCCTTCCCATCCACCTTTTCAATTCCGACCATTTTCTCTTAATGTCAAGCGCAAGCCCAGACTCTCACCTGGGTTCTTGAATTCCATTGATACCAGCACTGCCCATGTCAACATTAATGCCATTGATAACAATTTGGGTATTGTTACAGCTTCCAGAGTAAAAGCTTTTGTCTCTGTTTCACCAGTGGCAGCAGCACAAGGAGGGGGAGATAATGCAGTAGTTGCAGAGGAAGGAGAAGGAAAAGGGGACAAACAAGGCAAGGGAGTAGAGACATTGGGATTGATTTCAGAGGCTGATTTACTGAGGAAAAAGGCGAAGAAGGTACGTCTCAGGAGAAAAAGGCTTCTTCGCAAACGCAAGTTGAGGAAGAAGGGCCGATGGCCTCCGTCCAAAATGGCCAAGAACAAAAATGTCTAGTTATCACATTATCATTTATTTCTAGTAATTTTAGCCATCTCAAGCATGCTTATCTCATCTGAATTTTTTGTTTAAAAGTCCTTTTTATGGTTCATCATTGGTGACCTGGCAATGGAAGGTTCAGGTTATTTCAAATACATTTTTTATAAAGTTTTGCATCGATGAGAAGTTCAAGATTGCTTATTATATGTGGGAGGCTTATTTGTGTGTTTATGTTTACATTGAACTTAGCATTTCTTATCCTATATTAAGAATTAGCGATTTGATCTCAAATCGGGTTGAAGTCTTTTTCTTTCACTTTTTTAAAGTGCATCCTTTAAACTCGATCCTGAATCGGGTTCATGTCTTTTTCTTTCATTTTTTTAAAATTCTTGAAGCATTTCAATTGGCCTGAATAAAACAGTTACCGCATAATTTTTCATGTGCGAGATGGCTCTGGAATGGTAAACCATGACTTAATCATCTTTTACCCCAGGAAATAATCTCACCCTATCCTCATACACGAGTGAAGTCATTTTTTACCCCAGGAAATAATCTCACCCTATCCTCATACACGAGTGAAGAATGGGGTGCTGGTACCAGGCCAGCCCTCACAGAGCTCTCCCCCTTCTTCCTCAGAATTTTTGGATGGAAAGTGGATCGACCACCACTCGCATAGGTGCCTGGCCATAAGATCCGATGAGATTTGATCCTGATACTCTGTGGATTTAACACGAGCATCTACCAATCGGGCTAACCCTTGGGGTTTGCTCTCAAGCATTTATGTTTGACAAAGCTGCTGTTACAGAGGACTACTGTCCCAGTGAATATCATCCAAGATGTGCGCCTGGCCCTAACAGCTTATTCGTACCACTGGGGACATTGAACCTTCGTGGGTGGCGTAGAGGGGCCTTCACTGCTGAACCCACGACCTCATTGGTTTTTCTTTCCTCTTTTAAGTTAACCCTGTTTTAATTGATTAGCTGGAGAGGGTACAGAACTTCATGCAAGATATATTTCACAAAAAATCTACATTTGGCCAAGAACCACAACCAAGTGGTATCTATTTGATAAAACCACCCAGGAATCACGTCTGGCGTTATCTGCAATGTAGATTGTCTCAGCGCAGGGTTCGAGCCCGCTAAGTTTTGAATCTGGGTCATCAAGCACTCCAACCTTTTGCTAGACCACAACAAGACAGAGTACTACAAGTTTTGGAGTTCTTATTCTGCTTCGTTCTTCTCTTCAAGATAGTCCAACTTTGGAGTTTTAACTATTAACTTCTCAATCAATTCTACAATTTTTCGAGTTCCTCAACCAATGTTATCCCTCTGGACTGAGTTGAGATGACTTGAGATGGTCTCCTGCCTTGTACTCCTCTGGACTGAGTTGAGTCAGCTTGAGATGGTCTCCTGCCTTGTACTCCTATGGACTTAGTTGAGTCGGCTTGAGATGGTGTTCCAGATGGTACTCCTATGGACTCAGTTGAGTGATCTGTTGAGTGTGACATCCCTGTGGCTGAGCACAGGTGGACGTGTCCCTAGTGGTTGAGCACTAGTGGACGTGTGAGATCCTTGCTATGTTGTCTAAGAGTAAGATTTACTTGTAACCCTAATTTGTGATGTAAAGGGTACAAGTCGGCCCCACCATATGTAAGATAATTAATATTGTGTAATGATTAATTATATTATTGAGTTAATGAGGTCGGCCCTATTGTGCCAATAGACACACCTTTTGCTGTGTCAGTTCTTGTATAAATAAAGGTGAATCCCCATTGAGGATTACACACTCACTTGCAATCTCGGAATTTCAGCAAGTGCATGTACGACTGAAGTGTGCACCTCTCTTGGGCGCTAGGTTCTAGGTTTTGGTACGCACTCTCTTGTGTGCTAGGTCTATGGTGTGCGGGATCTTCTCTTGAGAATATAGCAAAGAATTGTTGGGTTTTTCCCTTGTTTGTGAATGGTTTTCCCAAGATACTTCTTGTGTTCTTGTGCATGGTTATTCTTCTTGTGATCTTGGTTATTGCAACACTTGTGTATGGTATTGCTCCATTGTTTATGGTTCAAGTATATGCTAAATGAAATAAACTACATGTGCATGAGCTAAGCATTAAAATTCAACACATCAATCATACCCTGCAAGTAAGGGCTCCTAGCACAGTTGAAGTGAATGTCCGAGTAATACCAAATATTGGCAATGGACTTCCCTTCCTGGGTCATGTACATTCTTTGTCCAACCTGTGCTCTCTAAGCTAGATTGTGTGTGGGTAGCAAAGAAAGTGTTTGTATTGCCAGCCCCACAACTGAGATTTGTAGGAATAGGAGGTGGCATTTGGCTTTGACTTTGAGCCTATGGGGTGTTTCTAATTGTAAAACTCGTGCTAGGCATTGTAGATTCTACATATGGGGGCAACAAGGGGGTATTACAAGAAGTTTGTGTAGCTGCAATCATTGCCATTTTTTCAGAGTTAACAGATTCAACCTTCCTAGCCCCGTACCTAGATTTGAATAGTCAAGGAATCGACGATCCTGTTCTAATTCTTACGATTTGCTTGATTTTTTTGAGGGATCTGTTTCCAGTTATATAGGATCCAGATCCTGTCATCTAGGTGACAAGTTAAAAATATAATTTCTAATTATCGTGTTACTCTCCTTCATTCAATTTTGTCAACCCGAGATTCAATATGTACTTGTGAGGCACTCACTGTAATATGCACAGAAAAAGGACTTTGATCCTAAATTGGAAATCTTAACTAAATAAGACTACATATAAGGAAGGGACAAGAAAGGTGAAGCCACCATGTTATAACCCTCAACCTTACTGGTGGTACCTCTCTGGATAAGGTTTTTGAGTTTTCAGAACCTCATACCTTTATGGGTTCACCTGGTGGGTTTATAATCACAGTGATTCTGTAGCACTCCAAACAAGCAAGAGAAACTAGTTATATTTTATTTGAGCTCGTACAAGAACAACCAGAAGCAAATCTAAGATTCAGTCAATATGCCAGTACTTGTGGTCAATAGTTTTATGAGATTCTTGAATCGATAACCTTGTTGATGTTATTTCTATAATTATTACAGATATACAATACTTAGCACAAATTGGATATCAGACATCAATATAAGTAATTATTGACAAAGGAATCAGTAACATGCATTGATCTAAGTCCTGGCATAATAAATTGTCATTCTGCAGCATAACACAAATGGCCATTATGTAGCCTGTGTCTATTTTGCAGCCTAAGTTAAAAGCAGATTAATATAAACTCAATCTAGCAAAGGAAGTAAGTTAACAAAACACTAACAAACAAATGTATCCATATCTATCTATAGCATAGAACAATACCTGTCAGCGGGCCCTGTCCCACGCGCAAGCCTATACTCACAATTCTCAGTCTATCACTTAGTACACCAACAACTTAATACTCAACACATAGCAGAAATATTCTATTGAAAGTCTGAACTTGGAGTTTATAGCTCTTACAATTCGCTTCAGCAAGAAGACGCACACCGATATCATATATGTCTTTACATTCACTAGCACACTAGTATATATACAAACTGAGGGAATCTGGTTAGCTAAATATAGCGCTACCGGTTCCTATAATTATGCTAACAGTCTGAAACACCCTAACTCCTATTATCCGTTGATTTGCTGGGGTAGGCACGGTTACATGGCAACCAATGGAGAATAGATGCCACGCCCACAGATTTCTTCCACGAGTTGAACCGGTTGCTCAACTGTGCAAGTGGACTGAGATTTATCTGGCACATGCTGAATTAATCAATTTGATCTGCTGGACACATCGCTTCTCAATATAACTGTGCTCTTGCTATCACATGGATCGAAGATCCTGTATCTTTGATTCATC
>ML827281.1:66515-91689 GCA_009831015.1 Picea engelmannii | reverse complement strand
CAACGCTTGATGTACAACCATATACCAGGGTCCCATGGATAAGTGTGGACCATAGTGTTGAAGTAGACTAGAGAACCATGGTCCCATAGAGAAATGAAAACAATCATGCTGAAGTAGTCCAACATCGATTGTGAATTGGGGTCTCATGCCCAAGTGTTCATGTGAACTCCACACGAAATATATCTGAACTCAAGAACCAACTGAAAATGATACTCCAAAGATCTACATTGATCATGGAGATCCAAATATGTATATCCCTCCATATCCCCAAAATCATTTGAATAACATACTAGTACTAAAGAATACTGAAAAATAGTGTGCATAGAAGATGCTAGACTTCTTTCCATAATGTGCTCTATATGAGGTGAATGAGAGTCATCAAATATAAGATGGAAGTGGTTGTCATCCCAGAAATGGAAACTATCCATATACCAATAATCACAATCGTCCTCCAAAGAATACCAGTAATACACTTCTTGATGATATTCATTCATGATGTTCGCCATAAGAAATCTTTCCTGCATACTATCCAATGAATCTTGAATACTACGAAAACTATCATTGAGGCCATATGCAAGGTCATGGAATCTGTCATGCAATGTGCCACAGCATTGGGCTTTGAATACTTCAGTAATATGTAGAATTTATTTGAGGGTTTGAGAAGAAATAGCCATCTGAGCACCCTATGAAATTTGTAGTCTCACCACCGTCATGAAAAAACCCAAAAAATAGAACAATAAATTACTGTAGAAAATCGCGACGTTTTCCAGAAAAACCCTGAAAAACAGTTGAATTTAAAATGCTCATAACTTCACTTCCTAGACTCCGTTTCGTCTGATTTATTTTTTGAAATTGGGTGAAATTGTGAGAGGAACTTAGATCTGTAATTTTTTTGGGCAAATGCAGCTGCCATTTTCTACAGAAATAAAAAAAATCGCGCTGCTGTTCGCGGAAAAACCTTGAAAAATTGTAGATTTTAAAACTTCAATATCTTGACTTCCCGGACTCCGTTTTGGACGATTTTTTTTTCCAAATAGGGTGTTTTTATGAGAGAAACTCAGATATACAACTTGTTTTTGCAAATTTTGTACAAAAATATACCAAAAATTTCTGGAATGTCACGGCCCTCTTTTTTCCTCTCCGAAAAAAATATGCAAAAATAAAAAATATTTGCCCACAATGTCTGCCAAGGAAAGTGCTCTGATACCAATTGTTAAGAACAAAAATAGATCTACAAATATAATCACCACAAATAATGAATACACAATAGATCCACAAAGAAAGATAGAAGAAACCACACTTTATTATTACCAAACACTTGAGGTAGGGCAACACCATACAATGGATCCTATTATGGAAGGAATCATCTCCTGTTCACTTGCCTCTTCGAGGGGGCGTCCTCCTATTGAGCTACCGCTCCAAGTACAATACTTCTCTTCATATCCCATTACATTGCTTGAACCCCTTTATATAGTGCTACCATCACCTAAGAACATTCTAGAGGAGGAATCTTCTAGAAGTAAAACCTTCTAGAAGTAAAACCTTCTAAGAAGTCCTCTTACATTTATTATATCTAACTATCATAGTGGGCCTTATTTAATAATATAGTGGACCTAGTCCACCTTACATTGAATGACCTACACTATTATCATTATGGACCCTCTGCCCCCCCCCACTACCTCTCTAGCTACCTAACATTCCATCCCCCTTATGAAAGTGTTGTCCTCAACGCTTGATGTACAACCATATACTAGGGTCCCATGGATAAGTGTGGACCATAGTGTTGAAGTAGACTAGAGAAACAGGGTCCCATGGAGAAATGAAAACCATCATGCTAAAGTAGTCCAAAATCTATTGTGAATTGGGGTCCCATGTCCAAGTGTTCATGTGAACTCCACACAAAATATATTTGAACTCAAGAACCAGTTGAAAATAATACTCCAAAGATCTACATTGATCATGGAGATCCAAATATGTAGATCCCTCCATATCCCCAAAATCATTTAAATAACATACTAGTACTAAAGAATACTAAAAAATAGTGTGCATAGAAGACGCCGGACTTCTTTCCATAATGTGCTCTATATGAGGTGAATGATAGTCATCAAATATAAGATGGAAGTGGTTATCATCCCAGAAATAACAACTATCCATATACCAATCATCACAATTGTCCTCCAAAGCATACCAAGAATACACTTCTTGATGATATTCATTCATGATGTCCGCCATAAGAAATCTCTCCTGCATACTATCCAATTAATCTTGAATACCACAAAAACTATCATTGAGGCCATCTGCAAGGTCATGGAATCTGTCATGCAATGTGCCACATCATTGGGCTTTGAATGTTTCAGTAATATGTAGTATTTATTTGAGGGTTTGAGAAGAAATAACCATCTGATTACCCTATGAACTATGTATTCCCACCACCTTCACGAAAAAACACAAAAAATAGAACAATAAATTACTGCAAAAAATCACGACGTTTTCCAAAAAAACCCTGAAAAACTGTTGAATTTAAAATGCTCATAAATTCACTTCCCAGACTCTGTTTCGGCTGATTTTGTTTTTGAAATTGGGTGAAATTGTGAGAGTAACTCAGATCTGTAATTTTTTTGGGCAAATTCGGCCTCCCGCTACTACATAAATAAAAAAAATCGCACCGCCGTTCGCGGAAAAACCCTGAAAAATTGTAGATTTTAGAACTTCAATATCTTGACTTCCCGGACTCCGTTTCAGACTAATTTTTTTTTCAACTTGGGTGATTTTCTGAGAGAAAATCATATATACAACCTATTTATGCAAATTTTGTACATAAATATACTGAAAATTTCTGGAATGTCACGGCCCTCTTTTTTCCTCTTCGAAAAAAATCTGCAAAAATAAAAAATATTTGCCCACAATGTTTGCCAAGGAAAGTGCTCTGATACCAATTGTTAAGAACCAAAATAGATCTACAAATATAATCACCACAAATAATGAATACACAATAGATCCACAAAGAAATATAGAATAAACCACACTTTATTATTACCAAACCCTTGAGGTATGACAACACCATACAATGGATCCTATTATGGAAGGGATCTTCTCCTGTTCACTTGCCTCTTCGAGGGGGTATCCTCCTATTGAGCTACCACTCCAAGTACAATACTTCTCTTCATATCCCATTACATTTCTTGAACCCCTTTATATAGTGCTACCATCACCTAAGAACATTCTAGATGAGGAATCTTCTAGAAGTAGAACCTTCTAAGAAGTCCTCTTACATTTATTATATCTAACTACTCATTTATTATATCTAACTATCATAGTGGGCCATATTTAATAATATAGTGGACCTAGTCTTCCTTACATTGAATGACCTCCACTATTATCATTATGGGCCCTCCGGGTCCCCCCACTACCTCTCTAGCTACCTAACACATAACATAAATGAAACAACAAAATTGAAATGAGCAGAAATGAAATGACATAAAATGAAAATAGCATAAATGAAAAAATACTAATATGAAAGAAAAAATGAAAAACTACTAAAATACGTAAACAATCCAAACAATGTTAAACTCTTGAAGTTGGTTCCACGTAATGTTTTAAGTGGGAACCGTTAGTTCTGTAGGAAAACAATCACTTCTATAAATTCTTTAGAATATAAGAATTTGCACCCAAGACAAAAATGATCTTGAAAGGACCCAACCATAATTTTTGAAACTTTGAATGTCTTCCTCTATCAACATAAGAGGAGTCCCACAACAATACCTTCTCATTGACTTTAAATTTGGAAACTTTGACACTCTTGTTGAAATATTGTTTAACAGTCTGCTGTCTTCTCTTTATATTACCCAAGGAAAACGTCCTTTGCTCCTCTAAATCTAGGAGTGCATTCATTCTTTGAGAAACATTAGAAGAATTTAATTCTTTGTCCTGCAGCATTAACCTTAAGAAGGAAAGTTCCAGCTCAATAGGCGGAATGGATTCTTGACCATAATAAATATGGAAATGAGTGCAACCAGTGCTCACCTTGGTGGTAGTTCGATATTCCCAAAGGGCGTAAGTGAGAAGAGTGTGCCATTGATGAGGCTTATCTTCAATGAGCCTTTTGATAATTCTCACCAAATCTTGTTGGTAGACTCGACTTGCCCATTTCCTTGGGGGTAATAAGCTGATGAGGTAAAATGTTTAACCACCAAATTAGCTAAAAATTGGGTCATCTTAGCAGAAATAAAAGCGGGACCATTGTCTGTAATAATTTCCAAAGGAAGACCAAATCTGGTAAAAATATTATTTTCAAGGAAAGAAATCACCTGCTCATCTGTCGAATGTTTAAGCAGGACAAATTCAACCCATTTTGTAAAATAGTTTGTGGCTCTCAAGATAAATAATTGTTCTTTTGAAGACGGAGGATTAATAGGATCAATAAGGTCCAAACCCCACTTTGAAAAGGGAAATTCTGGGAGGACAGGTTGTAACGACATGGCAGAAATGCGTTCTTTCCCAACAAATTTCTGGAACTTGTCACAAGATCTCGAAAAAAACATAAGAATCACGAAAGATTGAAGGGAAATGATATCCTTTTCTATTAATCTTAAAAGCAATGGTTTTAGCAGAAAAATGAACTCATACATGAATAACAGAATTTGGAGAACCATGCTTTTATTGCAACAGTTTCTGTGCTTCCTCATTGTTTACACAATGAAGCAACATACCATCGATATATCTTCTAAACAAGAAGTATCCTATAATGATGGATCTAGCAGATTCGAGACAAAGCCTTCTTATTTGATGAGTGTCTAAGTTATCTGGACATATTTGATTTTGCAAATAGTAAACCAAATTTTTATACCAAGGAAGTTCAGAAACAGGAAGGATTTGATTATCAATGTAGAACAATGCTGATAGAGAACTATCTTGTTCATCAATTTCCTCACTAGTTTCAACATGCTGAGCTAAGTGAAGGGATAATTCACATCCCTTGATGGTGTTAGAAGTCACGATAGTTAAATCATGCTCCCGGATCTTGGCAAGCCAATGTGCAAGCTTCCCTAAAAGATAAGTCCGTGAGAGAAAAAACTTGACAGCGGGTAAAGGGACTTTTACCAACTTGTGCTTACCTAAGATGAAGTGGTGAATTTTTTCAACAACTTTAAGAAGAGCGAGATCATGTTTTTCAATAAAAAAATATTTAAACTCATCGTCAGACAAAATTTGACTCATGTAAGCCACTGGTTTTTCATAAGCTTGGTCATCACCTTGCATGAAGATAACATAAGATGCTTCCTTTGTGGCATTAGTATATATCATAAATTCCTTCTCAAAATCTGACTTTGCCAGAACCGGTGCAGAACTGATTGGTTTCTTGATCCCTACAAAAGAATTTTCGACATCATATGTCCAAGAAAAGGAACAATCTTGCTTAAGTAGATTATGAATTGGCTTGTCCAATACAAAAAAATCAGGAACAAACCTACAGACAAAGTTAATAACCCCCATAAAAGCTTGAACCTCCTTCTTGGAAGTGGGAGCAGGAAGATTTAGGATAGCATTAATCCTTTCAGGATCAATTTTTATTTATGAATCAGAGACAATGTGTCCAAGGAGATTGCCCTTGGTAACGCCGAAAATAGACTTAGAAGGATTTAGAGAAATGCCAAATTTCCTGCATCGCATGAGAACTCTTTTAAGATGACCAAAATGATATGATCAGTTTTTAGAGTACAGAGTTAAGTCATCAAGATAGATCTGAACAATCTTATCGATCAAATTGTCAAAATATATTTTCATAGCTCTTTGAAAAGTGGCACCTGCATTAGATAAGCCAAAAGGAATACATTCATAAGCAAAAGTGCCCCAACGAGTAATAAAATTGGTTTTATATTTATCTTCCCTTTTTACCTTGATTTGATTGTAACTAGAAAAACCATCAAGTAAGGACATCATCTGTGACCCTGCAACCTGCTGCAAAATCATTTCCATATTAGGGAGATGAAAGTGATCTTTTATACTAGCTCGATTCAATGTGCGCAAATCTATGCATAATTTGATTTGACCAATTGTTTTTCAAACGAGAACCAAATTAGAAACCCATTCCGAATACTTGACCGGAAAGATGATCCCAGCCTTAAAGAGTTTTTCCAACTCCTTTCGAATAGTTGCTTCCAGTGCAGGGTTAATGGGTATTGTTTTTTGCCTAACTCGTTTTATGCCCTCCTTGATAGGAATGACATGCTGTATAAGAGAAGGATCAAAACCATAAAGATCCTCATGAGACCAAGAAAAAACATCTTGAAATTCACTAAGTAGTCTTGCGAACTTCAATTTTTCTTCATTAGAACATTGGGCACCTATTTTAACATTCTTTAGAGACTCAGGTGTTCCAATGTTTAAGGAAATGGTTTCACCCACTTTCTTTTTCGACTCCTCTTCTTTATGTTTCTCTTTGTTGCCTACATCACTCGATGAAAATGAACTTTCTAGAGGAGTCAAGCCTTTAGGAATCTTGTTATCTTCCATTGATATAATTTCTTTAGGCTTATAAGGTTCAATTTGAATGAAAGCACATATGCTCTCGTCACTAGGGAATACCCTCCATGACTCTATATTGTCATGGATATGTGGATGATAGAAAGATTGAAAAGTACAATCGGGTCTTTGTGGTAGGAGATGCGGATTAGGAGAGGCTTCAAAAAAAACTAACCGGTCAACCATTGAGTTCAATTCCCTTTTAACATGAGTGATGTTGAAAGATAGTAGGTTCGAGATAAGTGCCCAAACAGTTTGGGTGTAGAGTTTCATTAACTTGTTGCTAGGAGAGTATATCTTATGTACAAGGTTTACAACAAGTTTGGAATCCCCAAAAACTGTAAGGTGACCACAACCCAGATTATAGGCATTTTCAATGCCTAACAGTAATGCTTCGAATTCAATGACATTTTTTGTGCAAACAAACTCTAACCTATAGGAATTTTAACCACAGGAGAGTACAAGATAATACCAGCTCCATTCCCTTAATTGGAGCATGAACCTTCAAAGTGCATATGCCACATCTTGTCATCTAAGTCGATTTGTTCCAAGGTAGTGTTGTCCTCCTCGACAAATATGGAATACACTCCTAGGTCCTCCTCGCTATAATTTGTAATAGGATGTGGGACACTTTCTATGTAAGGTGAAATTCTTCGCTCTCTGAAGAATATGATGTTTTTACCATTCCGAGGAAAGAATAAGTGTGTCCTGTCGAGTGAGAGGTATCCACACGTCAAAGCTTTCCAATCTCTTCCTAGGATGATCGAGTAGTTACTTACTGGCATATCGATTACTTGAATATTAAGGGTTGTCCTTATTTCAGGGTGTGCACACAAAACCAAGGTCACGTCTTTGATTTCACCTATGGTCATTTGTTGTAAACTATTATAAGAGAGCATGCTTCTGGCATTTTCATTTATACAAGACAAGACTATATATTCCATAATAATATTCAACATTACACTTGGGCCCGAACCGCCTTCAATGAGGCAACAATGGGAAATATTATCCATAATCTTTACAGAAATATAAAACAAGTTTTTTTTTACAGGGTATCTAAATTTATGTACACCTAATTTATTTACAGACGAATCCTCTTCATCTATATCTTCATAGAGGTTGGATACAACGAAAGCTTTTACTTCCATGAATTTTTTTAGATGCTTCGATTATTCAGGGACGACAACCATGTCCAGAAGGGTTGCATCTGCTTTGATGTTGGCCAACTGATTTAGCATGTTGTATTTGGAAGAGGGGAGAGGGGAGGTAGTTCCTTGACTATCAAGTACCTTAGGAACCTGAACAGTAGTAACTGGTAAGGATGAGCTTGGGATAGAAGAAGTGTGGGGAGGATCATATTTGATTTTGGGAGCATAGGATTTATTCCTAGTATTTATGATCATGACATCTTCTAGCTCTGCAAAGTCTAGGACATCAATAGTAGTTTTAGGTCTCATACCAAAGAATTTATCTCTGGCACTCTTATTTACCTCATTTGTACTTTCCTCATGGTGTTCCTTGCAAAAGTTAAACTAACTACGAGGAATGATAGCTTTAGGCTGAAAATTATTTTCATTTGGATTTCTAAAGGGGGGTACAGAAGAGGATGAAGCTCCAGGGGTAAGAGAGGGGACATTTCCTTTTTGTTCATACACTATAATTTGATTATTCATGTCATGTACAAGCTATAAGAGGGCTTACATGTTTGTTTGTTTAACTGAGCCTCCCTTAGGAAGACCTGTTATTTCAAGCTATTCTTCATACTCTAAACAAGTATGCAGAGAAAAATCGAGGTTATCAATGGATTTTTACTCAAGCATATGACGATAGGGGGGAGGTAATGCATAATAATAATGCATGAAAGTGGCTTGGTTCTAAGGTCGAATGAGTTCAGGGACTTGATTTTCTAATTTGGTGAAGCACAAGTTGAAGGACTTGATAGACTCACCATTCTTATAAGCGATGTTATTGTACTCCCATAACTGCTCGGCTGGGCTTTTGGATTGCCCATAGGTAGATTTGAACCAATAGACTAAATCCTCCCAAGTAGATAAAATCTTAGGAGAGAGATTGAAGAAATCGCTGCAACCTTCCCTTCAAGGGAATTCAGAAATAAGCGCATACAAGTATCGTTGTCATTGGCTCCTATGTTGTGATAGGCATTAGAAAATTCCACCAAGTGTTCATTCGTAGTGACAATGTTATTCCTTGAAAACGTAGGGAGATTCTCTTTGAATTTAGGAAGTGGACGAGTAGCAGGTGCCAGGTTAAGAGGGGAGGAAACATGCCACGAGGTGGTTGTAGCATCTTATTCATACTGAAAAAGACCATATTTTTTAATGACTTTGGCAGGGTTTGTGGTAGATTGGACAGGGACTTGGTGACTATATAAGCTACCAATCAGTGACAAAGCTAAATATTGAGATGAAGAAGCACCTCCAGTGCCACCATAGCCACCACTAAATGCCATCTTGTGAATGATATGTGAGGGAGAGAAAGACGAATTAGATGAATTATACAAGGTTCTCCTTATAACACTTTATTGGGTTGATAACACAACGTTCCTTGTTCCTATTTCAGCAATAGGATTAATTTACGGTGATAAACCTCTTCTTCTCCTAGAAGAACGAGGGTCTAAGGACATGAAAAGAAGATCAAAACTGAAGGAAAAAGAAAGCTATTTTTGATTCCTAAGCTGTCTTTACCTAAATTCCCAATGTTCTTGGGCACTTATGGCTTGTTCAATTGCTTCCCATGAGAGATTAATCTCAACTCGGGTATTAGCAGTATCTAAGATGGTATTAAACAAGTTTAAAGCAATGTTGGTCTGATCTTGTAGACCAGGCTCAATATTAGGCCGCCTTGCAACAGATACAGTCATTAAGAAATGAAACATTGAAAGAATAAATATCAGGAAAGTGGATATATTCAATGATAATCAAGCATAAAAGTCAACCAAAGAGATATGGAAGATCTCTCCAGTATGGTCGCCAAATGAATGTTGAGGAAAAAGATACGAAATAATCTTACTAAATTTTATTTAGATCTTGCTTGGCTAAGGAAAGATAGACGAGAATATCACCCTATGTTTATAGCCTCAAAATTTGTTCCCTAATCCACAAGTATTAGTTACAAGGGCTTAGGATGATTTTTTATAAATAAAATATTGCTGAAAAATTCAATATATTTATATAATTTTTTGAATATAGCAGATGCAAAAGTAAATGTGGAGACAAAAGCAAAAATACCAAGTCACAAATTAACACAAATGAGACATAATAGAAATCACTTATTTCATTCCAAGGAATGAAAAGAATCGTTCTCTTTACAAAAATCCCTGAGGGAGTTTGGAACAAAGTCAAACTTAGATGTCCTCGATGAAAACCATACAAAAGGACTTCTGACAAAAAGTAAAAAAATGAAATTTAAAAGATGGATCATCTCGCCATAGATTGCTGCCCACTCGAATCTCTGAAAACAAGTGTCTGAATGATGTAATTCAACCTCAAATCTTGTTGTCTACAATAGGATCCTTAATATGATTTCTCCTTCTATTCTCCCCTTGTTCTTCCTTCTCTTTTTTCCTTTAAGCAATCAAAATTAGTTGAAGTAGTTCAACTACTTCTTTTAGTTAAGTTAACTATAACTCAACTAACTTTTAGTTTAGGGGAAAAATTAATATAATAATAATAAGGGTATTTAATAAATAATAACTAGTAGATGGGACCTCTTAGGACTCCCTTTAGTTTCTTAACAAAAATAAACACAACTAGTCAATCAATCAAACACATTCCACCTTGTGGCCCCCATCATCATTCTCATAATTTGAAAATTAATATCAATGATATTTTAGATCATATCCAAAAAATATAATATCCAAAATATCCAAAAATAGATGTTGTCCAAAAACTTTTGCAGTCAACTGTTCTCAACAATCAATAAATAAATATACTCAAAAATCATATTTGCCACTTTGGGAGACAATTATCCCTTTGTTGTTGCTGTCTCCCTTTGACTTCTCTAAATTAGCCTTAGGCTGTGTGTATCCTTTAGGCTTGATCTCACCGATAACACGGGAGAAGTCATCTCTCAAGTGCATGCAGGATGAAACAGATTTGGCTGAAACACTTGAGGGAGAGGAGAGGGCAACAACAACTTTTCCTTTATCATGTGTATGGTGGGATTCAGTTTCGAATCTCTTGCTTGCATGAAAATACTGTACAAGTGAGTGTGCAAGGCAAATTTGGACAATTGGGTTAACTGATGGAGGAGGAGCAGGTAGAGACAAATTGGGCCAGCCACAATGTTGTGAGACTGTTGGGTGAACAATCTCTTGCCATCCGTCATTTTCAGGGACTTCAGGTTGTAATGAGACAAGATGGGGAATTGGGTTACCATGGACATGATGGGGTTGGAAGGGAGGCCTTTCTAGCCTAGGTTGGACTACCCCTTGTCCAATCCAGCTGAAAAATCTAGCTTGGAAGAGCTAGTTTAACTCTTATGGATCTGCATCAAAATGTATTGAAAATCTTGGCCTTCTAGGGCCTCTGTTCCAATTCCCTCTTCTCTTGTTATTTAGGCTATGGCTTCCTCTGCTGAAAAAGCTCATTCCTATATGAAACGTTTATTAGCAACTAGCTTCTTAAACCAACCATACATGACATCTCTTTAAATATGAAACAAAGTGTGGCTCAACAACACATGAGACCCATGCAATCCAATCCATAAAATCATTTAATACTTGTCAATAAGTAGGGGGTGAATAAGGGTTCTGGGATATCTGAGGGGGTTGAAATGAGCGGAAAAGTGATAAAATGAAAGGGGGTAGATCATTATTACTGTTCAACAAATCATTAAACAATCAACTGTGTTGCAATAACAAAACATATCAAATATAACCTGTCTCTATGTCATCCTTTAATTGTTGTAATATAGAGTTTCCATTTAATTATAATTTAATTTTAACAACAGGGCGTGCAAAGTGAATCTGGGGATGTGAGGGGATTCGTAATGTGCAAAAAAGTGAGAGAATGACAGGGAAATTAATGGATACTATTCACAAAACAAATTAAGTAATCAATAATCATAACTCTGTATTAAAATCAATCCAAAAATCACCAATATTTACTGTTTCACAATTGTGTACCAACTGTTTGCTGTCCCAATATTTGAATTTTCCATAATTTATCAATTCATAACAATATGTGCAATCATAACTCATAAACAAAACAACCTCTCCACTCAACATTCCATTTTAACAAAGCACTGATCTTTTCTTTCTTTTCTTTCCTTTAAAAAAAAAATAAAAAAAAATGCACAACAATATGCTCGACATACATCCTTGATAGTCCATAGTGCATCACAATAATAATCAACATCCACTGTTTACCAATTTACAATCAGGCCTAATTAAAATATACACATGTCTTTTTTTCAAATACGAACAAACTTCCAAAATATGCCCGATTACACACCGTCTTCATCATATCAATCGACAAGATCTTGCAACGAAACAATAGTCAACATAAAACCCGAGCCTTATGATTGTTGATATAACTTCCTTTTAAAACCATTGGTAATCTGTACGATGATCCAATAATATATATGAAGAAAACATAACCAATTACACACAAGCATCTTTTTTTAAAATTATCCATAACCTTGATCGGGCCTAGCAAAACACACAGGTGTTTCCAATTACAATCAAGACCACGCTAGTAAAAACACAGTGAGTGAAACCATAATGAAAGAAGATAGTTCTCGACTGTATGAAAGAACCTATAACTATTCAACCAATTTTATCATAGAAATATGAGATAAAGACTCGATGAAAAACCTCCATAACCATTCCACTGATAAACTCATATTTAACAACCAAGAAGGTTCCCGACGAGAGAAAATACAGTTGGAAATCCAATCAGGTATGTCAAAATCAAATGCAGGGAGACAACAAGAGTGCGCTCATCTTTTAACCATATCACAGAGAGATGGAGGTCTTCTGAGACTTATGAATCATAGGGAAAATACCCTCGAAAAAGATACAACAATGAGCCACACAATCCTCTTATTACTCCAAGTCCTCGACAAGACCAATGATTAACACCCAAGGAGAGAAAAGGCAGGAAGATAATAACCCAATGCACATAGTGTATTTAACACTTGCAGAGGAGAGGCAAAGTTAATTGAACATTGAAAATTATTAAAAGAGCACACTAAGATATAACATCTCTATCCATTTACTTAAGAGCCGAACAACCTGGCAACAATACTAGTGAGGACACATACATCCTTTTGACATAGCGCCAAGATATAACTTGTATCATCCCACAACCATACAATAAATATTAATGTTATGGCCACCCCAAGACTGGAACTTGGGATACTTCGGTGAAAAGACAATAAGAGTGAGCCAATGACCATGACTCGTGGTTTGAAGAAATAACACAACAACTACTGGAAATCTGAATGCGACTAGATAAGGGTTACAATCATGACTGTGAGGAAACAAATAACTGACGATAACACACAAAATAAAACCCTCCACCATAAATATAGAGCGATATGTACCACATTCACTTATTATCCACAGAGACCCATCATGATATTAAACTAACCGGGCAACCAGTCAGTGCACAACTTAAACAAAACCCAATTATTTTTCTTGCAATCCGAAACATTTTACAGTCATCACAGAGAGATATAAAACAAATTTACATAGTCAAAATTCTTAGGAACACACATAATCCAAGCATCATTGAGCCATTATTTGTTCATACAATAGAGAATACTTCATGGATGGAGAGAAAAATAATCATACCTGTAGAAAAACACTTAAAAGGGCAAATTGGCCGAGCTTTCTTTTTTCCAAGAGCCCGAAATGCGGAGCTTCACAACCAACAGGTCGAAAATGAAACAAGAAACAATGCTAGGGTGATGACCGATAGGGGGAGTATGGAGTGACGTGCAATAAATGCATGTCGCTTCCATCTCCTGTCCTATTCAATTCGAAATACGAGACATCCAAACATTCACCAATCAATTAAACCATGTATTTAATGCTAAACCATTTGAAATCTGCGACGATATCCTTTGCATAGTGTGCCACCCAATATCATTTAAACGTTAAGCCTTGGCACAATTCTATGCCATCATACACATTGCAATGTTATATGCGCCTGATTCAAATCTAATGAAATTCGCATAGCCCACTAACCAACCATAGCATAATAGTTAGGACTAGCACTAACATCCTTTTAGTTTTCCATTTGCATATAACCCTTTATCATAGCTCAAACATAACTTCTTTCCCTTTAGGATTTTTTCATAGGTTTTTCTTTCCTTTTTTTGATTATGTTATCACTAATATATATCTTGCATATATGTGGATAGGTAATCGATCACAATGATTAGTGACATTGTTAAATATTAGAAACTGTAAATACATGCCCATCATAAAAATAAAAATGTTTTGGATCGTAAGAAGCATTCCATAAAATGCATCATCCACCTATTACTATGTCAAAATGAAACCAAGAATGCATTGTCAACTATGTAGGACTTTGTAGGCAACATCAAAACAACAACAAAAAAATGTGTGATATGTCTATCCTTGCACCTCTAGTGTACAAGGGGGTCCCACCTACTAGTATTATATTATTAACATAGTTAAATAATAGGGATTTAACAATACTTTGCGAGAGGAATTCATCATTACAATTTTAATCGTCAATAAACTGGCGACTCCACAGGGAAATCTGTTTCCAACAGATTAAGAACTCAGAATGTCTAGTTTCGAATACCAAGTAACATCAGATCAAGAAAATATAAATCAGAGTGATTACACAACAGGGGGAAGTGAACATATTTAATAGAAAAATGATCGGGAATTTGGGATTTTTTTTTTTCTGAACTTGCTCTTTTGAATCTCGAAATAGATGAAGAAACAAAAAGTAGAAGTAGGATATAACCAACTATCTCATAAGACAATAGTGAAAGAAGATAACAAATTCAATGATGCCTTCATGGGGAACATCATAACAACTGTGTAATATTGATTGTTATTTATTAACAATACGTTGTAGAAGTGTCGCTGTGGCAAATCTGATCCAACATTTTATTTTTGACAAAAAATGAAGTCAAAAAAACAAAAAGAAAGAAATGTCATAACATAAATGAAACAACAAAATTGAAATGAGCAGAAATGAAATGACATAAAATGAAAATAGAAGAAATGGAAAAATACTAATATGAAAGCAGAAAAGAAAAACTACTAAAATTGGGTCAGCTTAGAAGAAATAAAAGCGGGACCATTGTTTGTAATAATTTCCAAGGGAAGACCAAATCTGGAAAAAATATTATTTTCAAGGAAAGAAATCACTTGCTCATCTGTCGAATGTTTAAGCAGGACAACTTCAACCCATTTTGTAAAATAGTTTGTGGCTGTGAAGATAAAGACTTGTCCTTCTGAAGATGGAGGATTAATAGGACCAATAAAATCCAAACCCCACTTTGAAAAGGGAAAGTCCGGGAGGACAGGTTGTAACAACATGGCTGAAATGCGTTCTTTCCCAACAAATTTCTGGCACTTGTCACAAGATATCAAAAAAACATAAGAATCACGAAAGATTGAAGGCCAATAATATCATTTTCTGATAATCTTAAAAACAATGGTTTTAGCAGAAAAATGACCTCCTATGTGAATAACAGAATTTGGAGAACCATGAGTTTCTTGCAACAATTTATATGCTTCCTCATTGTTTACATAGGAAAGCAACATACCATCGACAGATCTTGTAAACAATAAGTCTCCTATAATGGCATATCTAGCAGATTCAAGACAGAGCCTTCTTCTTTGATGAATGTCTAAGTTATTTGGACATCTTTGATTTTTCAAATAATAAACAAATTTTTTATACCAAGGATGCTCTAACACAGGAAGGATTTGATTATCAATGTAGAACAATGCTGATAGAGAACTATCTAGTTCATCAATTTCTTCAGTAGTTTCAACATGATGAGCTAAGTGAAGGGCTAAGTCACGCCCCTTGGTGGTGTTAGAAGTCACAATAGTTAAATCATGCTCCTGGATCTTGGCAAGCCAATGTACAAGCTTCCCTGAAAGATAATTCTGTGAGAGAAAAAACTTGACAGTGGGTAAAGGGACTTTTACCAACGTGTGATTACCCAAGATGAAGTGGAGAAACTTTTCAACAACTTTAACAAGAGATAAAGCATGTTTTTCAATAAAAGAATATTTAAATTCATCATCAGACAAGCTTTGACTCATGTAAGCTACTGGTTTTTCGTTACCTTGGTCATCACCTTGAATGAGGATAGCAGAAACTGCTTCCTCTATGGCATTATTATATATCATAAATTATTTCTCAAAATCCGGCTTCACCAGAACCTATGCGGAACTGATTGGTTTCTTGATCCTTACAAAAGCATTTTTGGCATCATCTATCCAAGAAAAGGAACGATCTTTCTTAAGAAGATTATGAATTGGCTTGACCATTACAACAAAATTAGGAACAAACCTACAGACAAAGTTAATAACCCCCATAAAATCTTGAACCTCCTTCTTGGAAGTGGGAGAAGGTAGATTTAGGATAGCAACAATCCTTATTCCTGAATTGAAGACAATGTGTCCAAGGAGCTTACCATTGGTAACTGTTGTGCTACTTATGTGATTAGTATAATGCACTAATTAATTATCAATCCGGGATTCATAATCAATAGAGTTACAAGACACCAGTAAGAGAGGTAATTCTAATGTCACGAGTATAGAAACAATCTGGATTAAGAAGAAAACTGAAACACACTTTGGTTTCCTTTCATAGAGAAGCTATCTACTCCATTGGGGAAGATGCAAATATGATATGGAGTCCTTTGACAGATCAACTCTGTTATCTGACCCAGAAAGATAACTATGCAATCACACTCTTGAAGGAGAAATCACACATCAATCATCACACATCAATCATCAATCATCAAGACATAGCATGGGCAGTTCAATAGCCAATATATTGAGTATGCTATGGTTCACAACATTCTATTGTGAACTTCACTAGTCCTTTGTCAATTATGTTTGACTACTGCTACCAACATCCATATCCATTAAGAAAAATCAAATTCAGAAGAACATAAACAGATCATATGTAAAAAAGAGTAAATAAATATCCCTAAACAATCATATAACCGAAATCCTAAACTGAACTATACTGCTGTCATTTGAAAGAATCAAATCTTCAACTAGTCTAACATTTATACTATTGAAATCAAATGCTAACACTAATCTATAAGGATGCTGACATTTGTTGGGTGGTTGGCCCTTGCCGCTTCAATAGGTCAACAAATGGATTCTACAGTAAGTTGGCCTTTAATCGACACATCACTCTTACTTAAAACCTCAAAACATGAAACTATACTAACAACTCAACTCACATTCTTTCATAAATAATCAAGACATGGAAACAAATGACATTCTTATATTAAACCTCAACTCAAGATATTTTCTACAATATGTAACGTTGCTTCACATGATGTGATATGCGATCTCTCTACTACCTCCACCATCCTTTCCATGACTATTTAAACAGTCTTAGTCATGAAACAAAAGGAGGTGAAATATTTTACAAATCAACAATTGTCAAATTTATATATTTGGTTACATATTTTAAGCTTCATCCTCATGAAACGAAGTGTATTAGGATGAAGCAATAAACAAACTAGCTTAACATAGTCTTGCTAGAACTTGATGATTTCATAAACACTCAACAATTATCCTGGGCACGATCTACAGCCAATCTTAGCATACTTTGTTTCCTGTATTGGTACCGGATCGTGACAGGTGAGATTCGGTAGATAGTACTGGATCCGAACAGTACGCAATTGGTTGGTACCAGACTAGAATAGTCTATGATCGTTGGTACTGGATCGCGACAGTGAATGGTCTATGGGTACTGGATCTGAACTAAAGGTGTGGTTGGTACCAGATTCAGACAGTGGGAAATTTGGCGCATAAGTACCGGATAGCTGATCTGACATAGAAGTGTTGGACTTTATCCAAAGGTCAAAGGCTACACATGACAGTTTTAAACAATAGTACATGAAATATTTAGTCTCCTAGCTTAATAAACCACAAAATGCATGAATTCAATTGTACTTTACCTTATGACCTTATTAGTGACTAGAGGTAGGGTTCTTTATCATTGATCCAAGATTAGGTAGGCCAAAAAGGTATAAATGAGGAGTATAATATGGTAATGGGGATGTCAATTTGGAGGCTCAACAGTAACGTCGAAATTAGATTTAGAAGGATTCAGAGAAATGAAAATTTTCCTGCATCGCATGAGAACTCTTTTAAGATGACCAAAATTATCTGATCGATTTTTATAGTACACAGTTAAGTCATCAAGATAGATCTGAATAATCTTTCCGATCAAATCGTCCAAATCTATTTGCATAGCTCTTTTAAAAGTGGCACCTACATTAGATAAGCCAAAAGACATACATTCATAAACAAAAGTTTCCCAACGAGTAATAAAAGTGGTTTTATATTTATCTGCCCTTTTTACTTTGATTTGATTGTAACCAGAAAAACTGTCAAGCAAGGACATCGTCTGTGACCTTACAACCTGCTGCAAAAGTTTTTGCATATTAGGGAGATAAAAGTGATATTTTATACTAGCCCAATTCAATGCACAAAAATCTATGCATAATGTGATTTGACCAGTTTTTTTGCGAACGGGAACCAAATTAGAAATCCATTCCAAATACTTAACCGGAAAGATGATCCCAACCTTTAAGAGTTTTTCCAACTCCTTTAGAATAGTTGCTTTCAGTGCAGGGTTAATGGGTCTTTGTTTTTTCCTAACTAGTTTTATGCCCTCGATATGAATGGCATGTTGTATAAGGGAAGGATAAAAAACACGAATATCCTCATAAGACCAAGAAAAAACATCTTGAAATTCACCAAGCAGTCTGGTGAACTTCAATTTTTCTTCATCAGAACATTGGGCACCTATTTTAACATTCTTTGGAGACTCGGGTGTTCCAATGTTCAAGGAAATAGTTTCACTCACTTTCCTTTTCGACTCCTCTTCTTTATGTTTCTCTTTTTTTCCTACATCACTCGATGAAAATGAACTTTCTAGAGGAGTCAAGCCTTTAGGAATCTTGTTATCTTCCATTGATATAATTTCCTTAGGCTTATAAAGTCAATTTTGAATGAAAGCATAGATTCTCTCGTCACTAGGGAACACCTGCCATGACTCTGTATTGTTTGGGAATCTGGACGATACAAATATTGAAAAGTACAATCATGTATTTGTGGAAGAAGTTGCCGATTAGGAGAGGCTGCAAAAACAACTAACCGGTCAGCCATTGAGTTCAATTCCCTTTTAACATGAGTGATGTTGAAATATAGTATATTCGAGATAAGTGGCCAAACAATTTGGGTGTAGCGTTTCATTAACTTGTTGCTAGGAGAGTATATCTTAGGAACAAGGTTTACAACAAGTTCGGAATCCCCAAAAACTGTAAGGTGACCACAACCCAAATTATAGGGATTTTCAATGCCTAATAGTAATGCTTCGAATTGAGTGACATTGTTTGTGAAAGCAAACTCTAACCTATAGGAAAAGTTATGAATTTTACCCACAAGAGAGTACAAGATAATACCAGCTCTATTTCCTTCATTGGAGCATGAACCATCAAAGTGCATATGACACATCCCGTCGTCTAAGTTGATTTGTTCCAAGGTAGTGTTGTCTTCCTCAAAATATATGGAATACACTCCTACTTCCTCCTTGATATAATTTATATTAGGTCGTAGGACACTTTCTATGTAAGGTGAAATTATTCCCTCTTCGAGGGCTAGGATGTTTTTACCATTCAAAGGAATGAATAAGTGTGTCCTTTCGAGTGAGAGGTATCCACCCATCAAGGCTTGCCAATCTCTTCCTACGATGATCAAGTCATTACTTACTGGCATATCGATTACCTGAATATTTAGGGTTGTCCTTATTTCAGAGTGCGCACACAAAACCAAGGTCACCTCTTTGATTTGACCTATGGTCATTTGTTGTAGACTATTATAAGAGAGCATGCTTCTGGCATTTTCATTTGTACAAGACAAGCCTAGCTCTTCCATAATAATATTCGACATTACACTTGGGCTCAAACCACCATCAATGAGGAAAAAATGGGCAATCTTATCCATAATCTTTATAGAAATATAAAATGAGGGGTTTTTTACAGGGTATTTAAAGTTATGTACACCTAATTTATTTACAGACGAATCCTCTTCATCTATCTCTTCAGAGAGGTTGGATACAATTTAAGATTTTCCTTCCATGAAATTTTTTAGATGTTTCTGTTGTTCAGGGACGTCAACCATGTCCAGAAGGGTTGCATCTGCTTTAATGTTGGCCAACTGATTTAGAACGTTGTATTTGGAAGAGGGGAGAAGGAAGGTAGTTACTTGACTATCAAGAGCCTTAGGAACCTGAACAATATCAGATGGTGAGGATGATCTTGGGCTAGAAGAAGTGTGGGGAGGATCATATTTTCTTTTGGGAGCATAGGATTTATTCCTATTATTTATGATCATGACATCTTTTGTCTCTGCAAAGTCTAGGACAACAATAGTAGTTTCAGGTATTTTACCAAAGATTTTATCTCTGGCACTCTTCTTTACCTCACATGTACTTTCATCATGGTGTTCCTCGCAAAATTTACACAAACTACGAGGCATGATAAATTTAGGATGAAAATTATTTTCATTTGGATTTCTAAATGGGGGTGCAGAAGAAGATGAAGCTCTAGGGGTAAGAGAGGGGACATTTCCTTTATGTTCATACACTATCATTTGATTATTCATATCTTCTACAAGCTATAATATGGCGGACATGTCTTTCTGTTTAACCGAGTCTCCTTTAGGAAGACCCGTTCTTTCAAGCTGTTCTTCATACTCTAAACAAGTATGTAGAGCGGAACCGAGGTTATCAATGGATTTTTCCTCAATCCTATGAAGATAGGGTGAAGGTAATGCATTATAATAATGCATGAAAGAGGCTTGGTTATGAGGTCGAATGAGTTCAAGGATTTTATTGTATAATTTGGTGAAATGCAAGTTGAAAGACTTGATAGACTCACCATCCTTATAAGTGATGTTATTGTACTCACGTAACTTATTGGTTGGGCTTTTGGATTTCCCATAGGTAGATTTGAACCAATAGAATAAATCCTCCCAAGTAGATAAAATATTAGGAGGGAGATCGAAGAAATTGACCACATCCTTCCCTTCAAGGGAATTCACAAATAAGTGCATACAAGTATCGTTGTCATTGGCTCCTATGTTGTGACAGGCATTGGAAAATGCCACCAAGTGTTCATTCGTAGTGACAATGTTATTCCCTGAAAAATTAGGGAGATGCTCTTTGAATTTAGGAAGTGGATGAGTAGCAGGTGCCAGGTTAAGAGGGGAGGAAACATTCCACGAGGTGGTTGTAGCATCTTCTTCAAACTGAAAAATCCCATACTTTTTAATGACTTTGGCGGTGTTTGTGGTAGATTTGACAGGGACTTGGTGACTATATAAGCTACCAATCACTGACGAAGCTGAATATTGAGATGAAGAAGCACCTCCAGTGCCAACAAAGCCACCACTAGATGCCATCTTGTGAATGATAGGTAAGGGAGAGAAAGACGAACTAGATGAATCAGACAAGGTTCTCCTTAGAGAACTTTGTTGGGTTGATAACACAACGTTCCTTCTTCCTATTTCAGCAACATGATTAATTTACGGTGATAAAACTCTTATTCTCCTAGAAAAACGAGGGTCTAAGGACATGAAAAGAAGATCAAAATTGAAGGAAAACGAAAGCTATGGTTTATTACTAAGCTGTCTTTCCTATCTTCCCAACGTTCTTGAGCACTAATGTCTTGTTCAATTGTTGCCCATGAGAGATTAAGCTCAACCTGGGTATTAGCGGTATCTAAGATGATATTAAACAAGTTTAAAGCAATGTTGGTCTGATCTTGAAGACTAGGCTCAATATTAGGCTTCCTTGCAATAGGTACAATCATTAAGAAATGAAACAATCAAAGAATCAATATAAAAAAAGTAGATATATTCAATGATAATTAAGCATAAAAATCAACCAGAGAGATATGGAAGATCTCCCCAGTATGGTCGCCAAAATAAATGTTGAGGAAAAAGATACGAAATAATCTTACTCAATCATTTTTAGATATTTCTTGGCTAAGGAAAGATAGACGGGAATATCACTCTATGTTTATAGCCTCAAAATTTGTTCCCTAATCCACAAGTATTAGTTACAAGGGCTTAGGATGATTTTTTATAAATAAAATATTGCTGAAAAATTCAATATTTTTATATAATTTTCTTAATATAACAGATGTAAAAGTAAATGTCGAGACAAAAGAAAAAATACCAATTCACAAATTAACACAGATGAGGAAAAATAAAAATCACTTATTTCATTCCAAGGAATCCAAAGAATCGTTCTCTTTACAAAAATCCCTAAGGGAGTTTGGACCAAAGTCAAACTTAGATGTCCCTTATGAAAACCATACAAAAGGACTTCTGACAGAAAGTAAAAAACTAAACTTTAAACCCTGGATCAACTTGCCATAGATTGCTACCCACTCGACTCTCTGAAAAACAAGTGTCTGAATGATGTAATTCAGCCTTGAATCTTGCATTTCTACAATAGGAACCTTAGTATGCTTTCTGCTTCTATTCTCCCCTTGTTCTTCCTTCTCTTTTTTCCTTTAAGAAATCAAAATTAGTTGAAGTAGTTCAACTACTTTTTTTAGTTAAGTTAACTAAAACTCAACTAACTTTTAGTTTAGGGGAAAAATTAATATAATAATAATAAGGGTCTTTAATAAATAATAACTAGTAGGTGGGACCCCTTGTGACTCCCTTTAGTTTCTTAATAAAATAAACACAACTAGTCAATCAATCAAACACATCCCTCCTTCTAGGGCCTCTGTTCCAATTCCCTCTTCCCTTGTTATTTCGACCATGGCTTCCTTTGCTGAAGAAGCTCATTCCTGTATGCAACGTTTATTAACAACTATCTTATTAAACCAACCATACATGACATCTATTTAAATATGAAACAAATTTTGGCTCAACAACATATCAAACCTGTGCAATCCAATCCATAAAATCATTTAATACTTGTTTATAAGCAGGGGGTGAATAAAGGTTATGAGATATCCGAGGGGGTTGAAATGAGAGAAAAAGTGATAAAATGAAAGGGATTAGATCATGATTACTGCTCAACAAATGATTAAACAATCAACTGTGTTGCAATAAAAAAACATATCAACTATAACCCATATCTGTGTCATCCTTTAATTGCTATAATATAAAGTTTCCATTTAATTATAATTTAATTTTAAGAACAAGGCATACAAAGTGAATCTGGGAATGTGAGGGGATTCATAATGTGCGAAAAAGTGAGAGAATGACAGGGAAATTAATGGATATTGTTCATAAAACAAATTAAGTAATCAATAATCATAACTCGGTATTAAAACCAATCCAAAAAGCACCAATATTCATTGTTTCACAATTATGTACCAACTGTTTGCTATCCCATTATTTAAATTTTCTAGAATTTCTCAATTCATAACAGTCTGTGCAATCTTAACTCATATACAAAACAACCTCTCCACTCAACAGTCCTGTTTAACAAAGCGTTCATCCTTTCTTTCCTTTAAAAAAAAATAATATTAAAAAAAAATGCACAACAATATGCTCGACATCCATCCCTGATAGTCCATAGTGCATCACAATAATTATCAACATCCAATGTTTACCAATTTACAATCGGGCCTAATTAAAATATACACAGGTATTTTTTTCAAATACGATCTGACTTACAAATATGTTTGATTACACACAGTCTTCATCATATCAATCGACAAGATATTGCAAAGAAACAACAGTCAACATAAAACCTGAGCCTTATAACTGTTGGTATAACTTCCTTTTAAAATCATTGGTAAACAATGCTAGGGTGACAACCGATAGGGGGAATATGGAGTGACATGTACTAAATGAATGTTGCTTCCATCCCCTGGCCTATTCAATTCAAAGTACGCGACATCCAAACATTCACCAATCAATTAAACCATGTATTTAATTCCAAACCATTTGAAATCTGTGACGACATCCTTTGCATAGTGCGCCACCCGATATCATTTACATGTTAACCCTTGCCACAATTCTATGCCATCATACATATTGCAATGCTATATGCGCTCAATTCAAATCTAATGAAATTCTCATAGCCCACTAACCAACCATATCATAATAGTTAGGACTAACACTAACATCCTTTTACTTTTCCATTTGCATATAACCCTTTATCATAGCTCAAACATAACTTCTTTCCTTCTAGTATTTTTTCATAGGTTTTTCTTTCCTTGTTTTGATTATGTTATCACTAATATATATCTTGCATATATGTGGCTAGGTAATCGATCACAATGATTAGTGACATGGTTAAATCATAGCAACTGCAAATACATGCTCATCATAACAATAAAAATGTTTTGGATCGCAAGAAGCATTCCATAAAATGCATCATCCACCTGTTACTATGTCAAAATGAAACCAAGACTACATTGTCAACCATGCAGGACTGTGTAGGCAACATCAAAACACCAACAAAAAAATGTGTGATATGTCTATCCTTGCGCCTCTAGTCTACAAGGGGGTCCCACCTACTAGTATTATATTATTAGTATAGTTAAATAATAGGGATTTTGAAATACTTTGCGGGTGAAATTCATCGTTACGATTTTAATCGTCAACAACACTCTACAACAAAACTACATTGTCTAGGTATATTGTTCAGTATTTACCTCCAAACCTATGTTCAGAGTGAGAATAGATTTCTCATGAACTTAGTGTGCAACATATAATTTTTTTTATTTTGGAAAAACTTGGATAATAATGAAATAAACCATAAAATAAATATTTCACCACTTAATTTACTTTAGGGTTGAGTTAGAATCAGAATAAAGGGAAATGTAGAAGGTAACTTAAGTACCTTTTGAATAACATAATTTAAAATAGTCCATGTAGCGAAGCTATACTCACCATGACTATTAGGGTTCTATAGTACAATAAATAACCAAAATAAAAACATTATTTACCAAACATATTATATGGAATGAACACGAGAACCCTATGCACAAAAATGTGGTATTTTGGTATATGAATAACTCAACCACACCATGAGTTCGCCTTCAGCTGCAAACAAGGTTATTTTTCTCTAAGGTTCATAACAAAGCTAAATTACTTTACTCCAATATTCTGGTCTCTGCTAAGACTTCTTATTTTTTTCAATTTCTGACTAAATTCAAATCAAAACTAATTCAAGAGAGTTTAATACCTATGTGGGTCATCCTTTGTTGCCATAGAAAAAAAACCCTCTCTTTCTTTACTTTATTCCTATGCCAACTCGCGAACTCCAACTCATTTTCCACCCAATCGTACTGAGGGAAAACCCTTCCCTAGAGAATACTGAGTTGTATGAGCTCACCCTTGGGTCTTGACCACCAAACAAACCCCAACAATTCATATCTCCTCTCCCATTGTTCCTCA
>ML827281.1:49836-65967 GCA_009831015.1 Picea engelmannii | reverse complement strand
TTCAACAACATTCATCACAATGTTTCCCTTAGCCAGTGGCATGCATTCTGGTATAACAGATAAAAGATGTAGAAGTACAACATAAAAAAATGACAATCATACAATTTGTTACTTGCAACATGAGATTTCATATCTAACACATTGTATTAAACCTAAAATAGTATTCGAAAAAACATTTCTCAACATGTTGTAAACACATTAGCTGAAATACAAAGAACATTTTCTTTGCAAGACATTCAATGTGCATCCAAATAAGAAGAAAATACAAGTAAGATTAATAAAAGAGGCAGCTTGTTCACCAGAAATTATATTCACTGGGTGGAAATATTTGTAGGTATTTGCAATTCATAAGCCAAAACTATATCTTGATATCTTGATTCCCCCACCAAAAACTCTCCCCTTTTTACATTCAAAATTCCATCTATTTATCTCTATCCAGAGAGGGTTCAACTACCTATCTAGGATCTAAACTCTAAAGTTTAACTTTCCATTACAATCAGATCATGTAGGTTCAACTTCACTGTTACTACCTAATTACAATCTGTAAACATTTCTTTGACCTGAGTGGATTTGAGGTGATGTGTCAAGTCACAAATATCCATCAATTCGACCTCAAAAACATTGTTTTTATCAAAAGATAACAACTTATTACAAGGGGCAGTAGTGCCTCTAACTAAACCAAAGAAAAATTCTATTAGTGCAACTGGAACTCATTGTTGATAACTTAAGTAAAGAAGATGCATATAAAAAAGTATTCATAAGTTTTTGTTGTCAGTCAAATTTTCATTGATGCCCACATACACCAAAAACTGGAGACCAACCTTGAATACTAGAACAAAAATCACCCAGAATTTGGCGAATTTATAGGAAAAACAACCTCAAACATCTCTTCAATTCTCCAAAATTTTGATACATGTGTAAAACATGAGAGAGGTTTTTGTGAATGGGCCCTTTCCTGACAAAAAACTCTTTCATTTTTCAAAAATTCATCTCCATCTGTTCGAGAGGCATGCCAAAAGACAATGACTAAAACAGGGAAAAACAAAGTTTTTTCATAAAATTCGGGCAGTGCCTTTTGATTTTTCTTATGCAAATTTTGACACTTCCTTTGTAATTAGTGCGTTTCATTTTAATATAATGTTTTGTTTTTGTAGAATCTGAATTTTCTACTTCATATCATAATTTTGTTTTTTTCAAAGCTTGCACCTGGTGGTTGTCATCCATCTCCCTGTCAGCTTCAACCTTTGGATTGATCAATGTATTTACCTTGCTTCCATTCTTGTGAAAATGTTCTTCCTCTGTAATAGGTTTATTGAGGTCAATGGAAATCTTGGATTTCCTTTTCCTCATTTCATATCTGAGTGCTTTCTTAGATTTTTTTTATCAATAGTCTCTCTCACAGGTTCCTGCATCATCAATGTTTTTCCTTTGACGTCTGGTTTGAAATCATGGGGAACCTTCTTAGGGGTCATCTCTGCATCTGGAGTTATGTCATTGGATTCCTACTCAAGGTTTGAACCAAGGTCCACCATATTTTGTTCTGATTCCAGATCTGCATGGTACTTTGTTTTTACAACAACGTACTTTATACCCGAGGTCTCCCCTTTATTGTATTTCTTCTTTGCGTTATCTCTTGTCATCTCTTTCAATGTATGGATAGCCATCTCCTACATATTGGAAAATTATGAGAATTCCTCTTTAGTGTCCTTATCCTCAATTACTATAGGCTTTTGGTATTTCAAGGATGGTTTAAACAAAGCCTTGGAATTTAACATTAATTGGTTTGTGAGCCTGGTTTTTCTATTAGGTTTGGTGGGCATCCCCGGGACCTGGCTCCCTTTCCTCTTTTTACCATGTTTTATATCAATGGATTCCTTAATCAAGGTGTCTACAAGCAAAAAATCTGTTGCAACTATCTCGTGACTGGGATGTTTATCCCTCCTCTGCCTACTTGTTTTTGACCTAGTAGTTTTGGCTTACTGCATGGTAGTGAGCACAAGCTTATCTTCAAAATGCTCAAGTGACAGTGGTCCTGCTGGACTAGCCTCCCCCCCCCTGTCTGATATAATTCTCGACATACACTTTGTCACTTTCCATATCTCTTTTTTTTACTGTGGAGGACCTTAAATTCCTGTGAGGTATTTCCTCTCTTGGTGGAGTAATTTCTATGGCCTTTTTAGATCGGGTTTCCCCCTTTTTAGGTCTAGTATTCTTATTTCTAGCTTGTTGGGTAACTTTCGATGAGAACCTAGGTTCAAGAGAAACCCTAATTGCTTGGTTACCCTCATCCCTTTGTTCTTCTGATTGTTGATCAACTTCATGTTCCTCTTGTTGCTAATTAGTTCTCTGTCCTTCCTCCTGGAATATACCTTTGGACTGCAGTGAGAATGCCCCGCCACTCTTCTTCAATCCACATAATCGATATTCCCTGACTCTAATCAGGGTTTTGGTGTTCTGCCACTAGAAATTTGTTTCATATTTTGGTTTGCAATTTTCCCTTTTTGAATCATCTCTCACCACTGACTGGTAGAACACACACCCCAACAATAAAATTCTCTGTAATATGAATGGTGGTGTCCCCGAGTTGGGTTTGAAACCCGTTAAAATTCTGTGCGAAGAGCAGGGCCACTCCTATGTGATGCCCGTTGAAAGTGCATATGAAATCAAACCATTATGGTATTATGAATATGTCTCTTATTTCTGGAATGGCTTTGAACATTCCGATCCCTTGTAGATATGTTTGGTTCAATTTCCAACACTCTCGAGGAGACACCATTGTGTTCTAGCTTCTTCTGCTAGAAGTGATGACCAAAGTATGCATTGTTTCAGGCTCCTTTACCACTTGCAATAATTATTTCACACGATCCTACAATAATACGAGTTCAAGGTGTAAACCTACATGATACTTAGAAAAAAATATGTAATGATGGTTAACTGGTGGTAACCCGCATGATCTAGAGTGCTTAAGGACATGCACATGCATGTGAGGTGCCAACACAACTTAATTCAAACTTTTAAATTTTTTTGAACGTTAAAACTAAAATAACAATATGTTTTTTGTTGTTTGGAAGAACATGGTCATTCTTGCAATCATTGTATTTTTGCATCAAAGGCATAAGTTAACTTTCTTGTAACCTAGTAGTGACATAACTATGGTGATGCGTCTTATTCAATTCAAACCATGACTTGTATTAACCTTATAAAGAGCAAGGAAATGATGAAAAACAAATAGGAAAATGAGAACAACTCAAAATGACTCAACACACCATTGAAAAGAAACTAAGCAAAAATCTAGGTTAACAAATGGATGGGATGATGGAGGAAAACAAGGAAGAGGTGTAGACCTAGGATTTAACATCAGCTCCAACTGAGGATAACACTTCCCTGTGAGGTGCTAAGAACAACAAACTACGTGCCTTAGTTTTTTATTTCTTCCCCCACCTGCTGCCAATCAATCTTACTTTGTTTACCATCCCTGCTACTTGTCTTATTTCAACTGAACCTTAGATCTGTAGCTAGACCCTAGTGAATTTATTGGGCTATGGAGTCGTTATTGTTGATCTACTGTATAAAAAAACTGAAAATGAAATGCTCGAATGACGAGCTTATTCAACACACCCCTACTCTACTCAAATGAAAACCAAGTAATCATGTGTAATCATATTTCCACTGAAGCCATATGAGGAATTGATTAACAAGATGAAATTAACCTCCATCTTTGAGTATGAATATGATAGTAGAAACTAAAAAATATAGTATCAACTTACAATCTTGAAGCCCATACTTAAAGTTTTTAAATTCTTCCTTCACAAAATGAATGACAAAAAATTATTTAATCCAATTTGACTTCATATAGACTGCTACATGATCTACAAAAACATGAGAACGATACCTTGATGGACAATTAGCAATACATTCTTTAATTTGACTTCCATGGATGATTTGTTCTTGTTGGGATTCTTCTATTTCTGGATGAAAGATGCCATATTCATGCTTGAATAAATCTTGAATATGCTGCTCAATATTTCCATAAGAAAGGATAAATACTTGTTCATGACCTTCAACATTACTTTCCTCATAATCTATTATGCAACCTTCATCACTGTGATATGCTGGTTTGCTAAGTCCAATAAATGGCTACTGAAAATTCCTAGAATGAGTTGCTTGTGTTTAACCATCATCAATTCTTTCTTCATAGTTAACCAAATATTTATGAGAACTTATAACAATGGATCCATCATAACAACAACTAATTGAGACATATGGAATAATGGAAAATGTATCCAAAGCCTTGTTATCATTAAGTTCATCATTAATGTAATGACCAACATCATCTTTCTAGATAAAATAATTAGAATAAGACTCATATGTAACTAAATCTTCCTCCACTTCTTCAACAAAAAAATATCCCTTTCATTTTTACTACTAGAAGAACTAATAGTTGATTGTTGAATATAAGATCCAAACTCTTCACAACAATGTTCAAAAAGTAGGTCAGCCAGAAAATATTTCTTGCAATGCTTATGAAAGGCAATGTGAAAATATTTTAAAGAACATATACTAAAAGGTGATAAGGATCTGAACCATTCCCAATCCCCCCTCTAATGAGTACATGAACATTTTCATTAATACATCCTCGCAATGTATACCCAACTGATGCACGACTTCATGGAATTTAAGCAAATGATCTGTAGGGTTATCATCTCTATCTTCTCTAAATATGGGAAAGTAATCACCCCACTCATATATAGTAGGAGAAACATTTGGAAAACCAAGAACAATAGAGAATTTAAGAGAAGCAAACCTCCGAGCCAAGATGGCTTCCATCTGAAAATATGACTTCTTGAAACTATGGAGTCACCACTGGATTCTTTAACCATGGAGTCGCCAGGTGAATGATCTGCAGTCTGAATGTGCTTGGATTTTGTTCACCATAAAAAACCATATTTGATCATTGTCATTATCCCAGGGAAAGATTACTTTGTTACTCCTCTCCCCAAAAACGACGCCAGAATATGTTGGTCCTAAGGTCTGCACCTGACTGCTAAGGGTAGAGCTAGGCCACCTCAGTTGTTTGAATGATTGGTTTTTTATAAGTTTGGTTTATTTTGATTGTCAAATGATGGATGAGATTTCAAGGACAAGGATCTAGTTTGACAGTTCAACAACATTCACCACAATGTTTCCCTTAGCTAGCAACATGCATTCTGGTATAACAAATAAAATATGTAGAAGTAGAACAAAAACAATTGAAAAGCATACAATTTGTTACTTGTAGTTGGAAATTTCAGATCTAACACATTGTATTAAACCTAAAAAAATATTCGAAAACACACTTCTCAACAGGTTGTAAACAAATTAGTTGAAAGAGAAATAACATTTTCTTTGCAAGACATTCAATGTGCATCCAAATAAGAAGAAAAGACAAGTAAGATTAAGAAAATATATAGTCTGTTCACTAGAAATTATATTCATTGGGTGGAAATATTTGTAGGTCTTTGCAATTCATAAGCCAAAACTATATCCTGATAGCTTGATTCCCCCACCAAAAACACCCCCATTTTTACATTAAAAAATCCATCTATTTATCTCTATCCAAAGAGGGTTCAACTACCTATCTAGGATCTAAACTCTAAAGTTTAACTTTCCATTACAATCAGATCACGTAGGTTCAACTTCACTGTTGCTTCCTAATTACAATCTGTAAACATTTCTTTGACCTGAGTGGATTTGAGATGATGTGTCAGTTCACAAATCTCCATCAATTCAACCTCAAAAAAATTGTTTTTATCAAAAGATAACAACTTATTACAAGTGGCAACAGTGCCTCTAACTAAACGAAAGGAAAATTATATTAGTACAATTTGAACTCTTTGTTGATAACGTAAGTAAAACAGATGCATATAAAAAAGTCTCCATAAGTTTTTGCTGGCAGTCAATTTTGCATGGATTCCCACATACACCAAAAACTGGAGACCAACCTTGAATACTACAACAAAAATCACCCAGAATTTGGTGAATTTATGGGAAAAACGACCTCAAATATCTCTTTGATTCTTGCAAATTGTGATACTTGTGCAAAACCTGAAAGAGGGTTTTATGAATGGGCCCGTTCCCAACAAAAAAATATTTCAATTTTCAAAAATTCATCTCCATAGATAGATAGATATATAGGGAATTATGTTACGTTTTGGGGTTAAATATATATGCATAGGAATATATGTATGCATATATATACATACTACCTTTTGATGCCTACATATATGCATATATATTTAACCCTAAACCATAACATAATGCCCTTCCTAAGTGGTTAATTAATCACTGGATTAATCCACCAAGGGCCATCATAATTTCTTTGCTTGATTTGGGAATTGGTCACTAACTATTGGGGAGTAAGGATTTTGTTCCTTTACTTATGTGAACTCTTGATATTATCATACAAGATGGACTCCACATTCTCCTCTCTGTGACATTGGTGCCTTTTCTTTATCATTGTTAAAGACTCTACAACATTGTCCAAACTCATCAAGATCTGATTGTGAGCTCACACCCATATGTTGGTTAGTTGGAAAGGCCTCGACATGTATCATGCATATATTCATTCACTCACATGAAAGTAATTAATATATTATCTCAATCACACATTCCCTTCCATAGGTCATCGTTTTTTTTAATATATACCATGCTCCCCCTGCCGAGGTTTACTAGTTCAAAACATTAGTACTTTATTTGATACCATATAAATTTTCCATGATTGCATATAGAAAAATAACGCGAGTAAAAAATATACCACAACATTATACCCAACATATGATTCATCATTGCATTCACATACAAAACTAAATAGTATAATTAGTATATGTACTCCATAAAACAAGGGAAAATTGATCTAGAAATATTTGTCCAATGTACTTGACAAGTTCATGTAAGAGGGGAATTACAAAATGCTAATTGTTTCTCACTTATTGATAGCATTAGGTCCATAACATGGATTCATGTATGTAGGATTCCACATTTATTGGTATCCTCCACCATGACAAGATAAAGGGCTCGGGTATCCATTTCTGTTCATATTGACCCATTGTAGGAAATCTAAGCTTTCAGAGGGCTAACCTCGACACCAAGATGGAAAAGTTGTATGAGAAAAGTGGAGGTAAAACTGCCCTTGGCTATCTCCACATAACTATAATTTCCATACACTAGATAAGTAAATTTCACAAAATTCAAGTGTTTATTAACATCTTTTATTCACGATACAGGTAGTAGTGATATATTATTTAATCTAATTTTCCTAAGTGCGTGAAGGGAAAAATGCAAGGAAAAATTGGAAATTGAAATGAGATTAGGTGTATTTAATTTAATAAAAGGAAATACATCAAATATTAAAAACAACGATGGAGACAAACTTCTAAACTATATTACTTTAAGGGATGTTGTGACTCAACATTGGATTCCTGCTTTTCGATAGGATTAATATATTGTTGGAAGTCTACAACTGGTCCTTCAGTTGAACACAACACAAAACTATTTTCCCATCACACAACACTAAATCGTAGTAGCCTACTAATTTCCTTTATAGGAATTACATTGGCATATATATAGAAGGGATTACTCATTACAACAAACAACAAACATGTAGAAATCATTCTACAACTTTCAAGACATGAAACCACAACACAAACAACATATTAGCTCAATTAAATAGAAAGATGAACTTATCTATTTGAAATTCAGTAGATCAGACAACCAAAAGAGATCGAGCGATTTCCACCCAACCATAGGTAGTTCGTTGTGGACACCATCCCCTAGTCGAGCTATGATACCACCAAGGCCAAGTGGGAAAATAAGGATTCTGCCCCACACAACACAAGGAGTACTTCCTTCTCTACTACACAGTGCCTCATAAATTCCTCCCTCTAGTGCTCTTCAATGTGTGTATAGAAATGTCTAGGCTGATATCTCAAGCTTATGCATAATTTCCTTGGTCTGTTGGCACTTTTTCTAGGTCTCAAAGCATCATTTCATGGCTGATCTCTTCTATAATGGAATAGCCCCCTTTTTTCTATTGTCTAAAATCTTGAAAACTATTTTTCTTTCCCTTTCCAATAGCCTCCTCTTCATTCGAATTTCCCATGCATGAATTATATCAAGAGATTTATCACTCAACTTATTCCTAGTTCCAAGAATGTAGGAGAGACAATTTGCTAATTTTTAGGAAATGATGGCTTAGATTGAGGAATTTTTTTCCTTCACTCCTCTTAACCTCTTTTAACTTTGAAAACTTAGATTTTGAAATGAGTGAAGGTTCAAGGTAACATAAGGTAGATTTTTTTGGGAATAAACCCCCCTTAGAGCCCCTCACCTTTCCCCTCTTGTGTTATTGTATCCCCTTTAGGTGTTCATGCTCTATCGATCTTGTTCTTTTTCTTTATTAACCGCAAAAATAAAATACTTGCAATATTCAAGAGGGTCAAACCGAGATGTTACACCTTTTTCCATGAAGATTCTAGGGTTTACCTTGGGTACCATACTCAAAATGAGGGGAAGTACTTGGGGTTTTTCCCTAGGCTTTGTAACTTATAAAAACAAGTGTGGGAGCCATCAACAACATGGAATTGAATTGATGTCTTTCCATCAGTAAACGCACATCATCTTCTACAATTTCATGTGGGTTTTGGTTATATGCATCAATACAATGTATTTCGTTACTGTAATTGAAACATGGGAACAATTATTTAAATAACTCAAACACTAGTTACAGAATAAATTGGAAACATGGGAGGAGGCCCTAAGTGACAATAAATTAATTGTTACTCATGGTCCTACCAAATTAAAATATGCTCCAATGCTTTACCATATTTATTAATCTTTCTATCCATGTATTCACTTAAGTGTTGAAGAGATGCACATATTTTTTTTAATGTTGTTATCTACTTATTGAATCAAGTAGATTTTGAAGACCCATACACATATTTTATGTGCTATGTATGTTTTGAATGAAGAATCCTCAAGGCACACAAGAGAGCTTTAAAATTTCTATGAAAAATATTGTGATGTGTGCACATGCTTACATCACGATGACTTAGTCCATTGATGAATTCATATGTACATGAATAGATCATTAATATGCCCATGGATGTGGATGACAATGTAGACCACCTGGATCCCACCACTGTCACCTCTAGCATGTGAACCGAGGGACATCTGGCTCCCTCCCCCTCCATCCTCCATGGAAACTAAAACCAGGTTCTGCTCGAGGCTTCGGGCATTAAATTCACAATCCTCTTCTCTCTTGCTCCAGATGCACCAAAGTACCATGGTGTCACGAGTGGTTTTGTACATGATGAGGGCATTGAATGCCCATAGTTCTTCCCTCAACTTCTCGAGGAACCTCCACTTATGGCTCATTATTTTCTTCCATTGGCTTTCGCTCCTACTTGACAGATATTCTATTTGTGCACAAATCTCTCCCAATAGCCTCTCGCTGGTACTCTCTGTCGGTATTCTCTTGTTTTCTATCCAACCCTGTATCAACATACACATAATTCTCTAGGATTCTACTATGCCTAGAAGATTGCATGCAACTCCCTACCTAGGGAGAGGTGGTCGGGGAGGTAGAGAGACATGCTCGCATTCTCATCCTGTCGTTGTTAGTCATGAGGGTTATGAGCGCTTAGTCCCATGCTCAATTCAGAAAAAATTTGGACGATTGGGAGGAAGGGATGACCAATTACCACTCGACAACCTAGCAGACCAAGAGGTGCTGCAAAAGCTACTGGACGATAATAAATTTGTTGTCTCGTACCCTCCTCAGTCTCCCTGGTGTCTTCATTTAGAGTCCCTTCGACTCACCCCGGTCTCATGGTACCAATGCTCCATCTTTGGATGGCCTTCATGACATCCTAGCACCTTCAGACATCATTTGCAAGAAGAAAATATAAGCACAATCGATTAAGCAGGTGGCTCAAGCGAGCAACGCCCATAACTCCCCCCCTATGCAGAAATTTTAATGCAGTGACTTTCCTTCACCATCCTCCTTCCTCAAATGTACATGAATGCCAACCAAAGAGGAAAATTCCAGCTCCACTAGCTTGGCTAGTGTTGGCGACAACGACTTTGCCGGGTGTCCAGTGATCGAAGAAATCCCCCTTAGCGATTTTCCTCCTTAATTCTCTTTCTCTCGTCTATTTTCAGGTTTCTACTTTTGATTTAGTCGTAGTTTTTTTTTATGTTGGGTCAAACATTGCTAAGACATGAAGTTTTTTTTTAAGAGCCTGGTTTCCCTCCATGGGCAGGCATGGTTTTTCCAAGTTTTTTTGAATGCCTATTTTCCCAGTAAGGGAAGGATTAGACTTAGAAATCTACGTATTTTTTCCATTTTACCTCTGTTCTCTTGATTGTACTTTTACTGTATTAATAATGGATTAGCTCATGAATTTACAAAAAAAAAATAGATCATTAATATGCATTAAACTCTATATGTATCTACATGGCACATTGTAACATTACAAGACTATAACTAGTGAAACATATAAATATTATACAAATAAAATAAATATATAACTAGTGAAACATATAAATACTATACAAATAAAATAAATATATGGAGGAAAAACATCCAATATAAAATTAAAGAATTCAAGGGGTTAGCTCAATTGGTTTTCACCAATGTTGTGGTGCATTTAGCCTAGGTTGAATCCTCTCGAATGAGGTGCACTAATCTACATAAGAAGATTGATTAAGAATGACATCCACAAATGCGAGGAAGCATCTCTTAATATTCCTCTCAGGGATTTACTTGGAAAAAAATATAAAATAAAATAAGTTAGAAAGATATAAATACAAGGATGGATAAAAAGTTGAAAATAAATAAATAAATAAATTCATTTAATAACATAAGAGGGAATTAAAAAATGATAGTAATATAGGTTTCCATAAATGCAAGGAAAAAATTAAGGGAGATTAATTAAAAGGTGAATGAGAGGTAGAGGGGATGAGGATAAATGGACACAACCCAAGCATGGAAGGAGAGATAGGATAATAGAGACACAAATACTCAGGTGAAAACATGTAAAGTATAGGAGGAAAAAACGAGTTTTAGTCATTTGTTTTATCTAATTTCTTTTGGATCTCATTTTTTCCTCATTACCAAGCATTATTCTCTCCCTTCTTATAGACTTTTAATACAATATCCTTTAATTGTGTCCTTATTGTTTTAGATACTCATTTTATTATCATCTCTTTAATTTCAATTTTGTGTTAAAAAAAAAAAACTAAAAAACACAACTTTCTATTATATACAAAAATAAGTTGTTACATCAGGAGTTTGGGGGAGTCCGCCATAACAAAAACTAGGTCCCTTACTATATCATTGTCTTCAAAAATTAAGATATCAAGCATCATTGAGTTTTTCAACTAGCTAAAGTTTAGAAAGGAAAATAATTTATATACAAGCCTATATTTTTTCATGATTGCATAAACTAAAAACAAAAGAAGAAACCATAGTATGACTAGATATTAATCTTTTGGGGAAGGGATAGTCTCCTCCTCCTCCACCTCCAACACCAGTTCTACTTCTTCATCATCAGAAAGGGTGGCCTTTTTGGGCTACATATCAATGTCCAACTCTATTGGGTTGTCTTAGGTCCTAGTTGGGCTTGAGGATCTCTCCACTTGATTTCCTTTACCCATACCCTCTTCCACCTTTGATACCTTGATCTTGAAGCAAAAAACTAGCTGGTACATCACTTCGAACTTGCCCTCAAATAATCCGATTGTATGAAGGATTTCCTATTGCTCTTCCTTATTTTCCTCTAGTGCTTGGGCTACCATAGTTTTCACTAGCCAATATGTTTCCACAATCTTGAATAATTTTGTGTCCCAAGTCATAGAGTACATTGGATCATTCACCCAACCTTGAATTTCCTCCATAATTTTATCATCCAGAGTCAACCGGTGCTTATCCCTCACAACCTCCTCCACTGCCACCACTTCTCTTTGAGATTTATCTTTAAAAATTTCTATAAAGTCATGATTGTTAGCTTCCCAGGCTTCATTCTCTGCCTTAGTCATGGAAGCTCGGGGATTGGATGAGGAATATTTCTCAACATTCCCCATACCCTTATGTTTTCAAGCACTCCCCCCTTTTCTTGAGCCTCTACCCATCTCTATATCCAAATAAAATCATAAACACAAACCAAGGATGAAACACAAAATCTTCTCGACCAATGACAGAGAAATCCACTTCGCCATTGCCCACAATGGAAACCCTCCTCGAGCCCTCCCAATTTCGACTAAAAAAACTATCCACTCCTCTCCAAAATTACCTAACGTCAAGAAACATCACTCAATACAAGGTATACGGAGATGGTATAGCTGAAGGAAACCCTTCGGTGAACTACAATTGCCTATTCATATAGTGCCATTTTGAGCTCCAAAAGGCTCCCAAGATAACCGTTTCCACCACCCAAATTCCGAAGAGATATAGCCCTTTATTGTCATGCGTTCTCATGATTTCAATATCATTCCAACCTTCTATCATCAACATATGAAACTCCTTTGATACAATCCCATCCTTCTTCAATTCCCCTAGAATGACCAGAACTCCTCCCTTCAAATCACAATATTGCTAATCTCACATGACCACCCTCAATATCATCGCATGTGGTGGGAGTAAGGGTGTTGTAATCCCTATTGCAACATCCAAATCTCTCAAATTACAACTAAGCTTGACCATCTAACTCCCACAAATATTAAAGTTTACATAATTATGAAATTATTGAATTTATTTGGTTATGGTAACTCTTATTATATAATATAATATAATATAATATAAAGTTATGAATATTAATGTTTACATAATTATGAAATTATTATTGAATTTTTTTATACAATTTAAGTTCATAAAATGGATTATGTCACTTGGATGATACATTAAAATCATTCTTATTACATATATATAATATATAATGTGTGCATCATGGAATCACTGGTTATAATTTGAAACAATACTCTAAATTTGTAATTAGGCTAATTGGAACTTATTCAAGTTATTTTCATATATGTTTTGTGAAAATACATAATATATGTTTAAATTTCATTTTAAAGTATTTATGTTACAATTGGCATATCAAATTGACACTACTACAACAATATCGATCAATGAAAGGTTGATCAAATGGAATTTTATCAATTGACTAACTTGGAATTGTAATTCTTATAGTAAATACATTGACTAGATTTAGTTTTGGATGCCTTAGATACTACAACTTTGAGTTGATGCTCTTGTACCCCCCTCGTCCTCTCTTGTTCCTTCGTTTCTCCCCCTCCGCACATCACCTCCCTCCCTTCTCAGGAAAATGTTGCCCCTCATTTTTTTCTCTCCCTCTCCTTCTCCATGTTTCCTTTACTCTCTACTATAGATGGTTTCCCTGACATGTGGTTTCATTATCCCTCTTACCTCATAGTTGTTTATGTCAGGGATGCCTCATAATCTTGTCTCTGACTCCAAAAAACCCTCCTTAGATATTACCCCAGCACGAAATTCCAAAAAAGTGCGTTAAGAAGCGGGAAGGGCCTCTAAACTTAATGCTTGGCAACGACATCAAGCTCACCGAAATTGTCACCATGAAGAATACCACCCTAGTTGGTAGATTTTCTAGCAAGCAACCTTCTCTTGAATCCCTAAAGGCTTGGACTGCATTGACTTTCACCACCTTTCTTGGCTATGCCCCATCTAGTCTTGTTCTAGTGAAAGGTTGGCTAGCCTGGACTTTTAGATTAGAGCAAGATGCCTCTGCGATCCTTTCAGGACACTGGAGCCTTGGGCCATAATCACTCTATCTAAAACGTTGGACCCATGATTTTAATGCCTCCACTTCATGTTAAGAAATTACCGCAATTTGGGTAAGACTTCCAGGGCTTCTTATCTCTTTCTTGTTAGATGAAATCTTCCAAAAAATTGGCTCTATGATGGGACACTTCTACGAAGCATGATTATATTTTAAATATATAGGTTACATGGCCATGGCTCGCATATTGGTTGGTATGAAACTAACAAATTGGCTGGCTTATTTAATTTCCATTCAACATCAAGGGAACACCTTCATGGAGGAACTGGACTATGAAGGTATAACTTTTAGATGTGGTCATTGCCACGCTTATGGTCATTTGGCTAAGGATTCCCCCCTACAAGAAAAAAAGTTGAAGTGGGTCATAAAATATTCCTCTAGCCCTAAGGAACCTCCTCCTTCCAAGACGAACCCACCCGCTCTTCAAGGTTTGGCCGCTGTATCTAATTCACCATCTCTGGAAAAGAATCCTTCCGCGGATTCTCAACAAGCTCTCTCAGAGGTGTCACCGAGTGTTCTTTTAGGTAAGGTTTTTCCTCCTTCCTTAGTTCTTATTTTCTCTAATGTTTTTGCATAGTTTCAGCTTGGTTCCCCTAACCTCTCCCCTTCCCAAAAACCTTTGGACCTATATTTTATAGCTGGGATCTTGGGACTTTCTAGCCCTTCTTTGGAACCTCTTATCACCCTCCCTCCCCCACTCTTTTATGTTCCCCCTCCCAATGATTCTCCAACTACCTTGGATTCTCCTAACCCCCCCCCCCTTTTCTCTCCCCTTACCTCCCCCTAAATATAACCTAAGGCCCTTTGTTATATTTTTAGAAGAGGTTCCCATTGGAATCCAGGGAGGCCTGGACATTTTTGTAGAAGAAGATTAAAAACCATCGCTATGAGGTAGGAAATCATATATCTATATTTCTTAGAAGAAACCTCAATCAAATGTTCACTCTGAAAAAACAAAATCTCTCTTTTGGGGTACTTAGAGCATCGGCCCCTAAATAGGGTTCTCAATCATTTTTCTCTCACATAATTGCACTGGGCTAGCCAACCCCTCTAAAATACTGGCCATTACAAGATTAATTGAAATTCACAAGCCAAGTCTTATTGCACTCCAAGAAATGATGATGGATGGAGATTCAACAATCAAAATATTCTCTTCCTATTTTCCAAGTTAGGAATTCATATGTGTGGGTGCTGTAGGAAAATTAGGAGGTCTTCTTACTATATAAAAATCAGACTCTCTCCAGCTCAAAAACTATTGGGCTATGCAGAATGTTCTGGGAACCCATTTCTTCTCCCCTTCACATAATTTTCCTTTCCTCTTTCTCAACATTTATGGCCCTTACATTTATAGGAAAGTTTTTTGGGACAAAATCTTTCCTTCTCCCTTGATCTCCTTTCAAAATATCATACTGGGGGGCGACCTCAATCTTACTCTGGGGGCTTGTGAAATCTGAGGTTCCACAACAAAAGAACACTCCTTCTATAAATACTTTATAAAAACCATGGAAGACCATAAAATCTTGGACCCCTCCCCTCCCAAACTCTCCCCCACCTATCGAAACATGGGAACGGGCAATGCTCTCATTGCAAAAAGACTTGACCTCTTTCTCATCTCATAATCCTTCCTACAAGGAATTTTCAATTTTCACCAATGGGTCTCCTCTGGGGGAGTTTTATATCACTTCCCTATTTTATTTGAATTGACTCTCGATCCCTTAAATCCCCCTATTCCTTTCAAGTTTAACTCTTCCTGGCTAGAATATCCAATCTTCTTAAATATTGTAAGAAATACATGGATCCCCTTAAATGGAAATCTCCCTGAATATCCTCCAATAAAATTTATGGAAAACCTAAAAAGAGAAAAAAAGTCAACGATTGCGTGGGGAAAGGAGAAAAAACTTCAAGAGAATCAAGACCTACTAGAAATAGAACAACAAATCAAAGAATGGTTAGAGAAAGACAAGGAATCGATATATTCTGTAGAGAAAAAATAAAAAATTCTCTTTCTAGAAAAAAAGAAGAAAGAAATATTTATTTCTAAGGAAAAAGAATGGAGGTTAAAAAGTAGATCCCTTTGGCTCCAAGATGGAGATGATAACACAATTTTTTTCGATAATGTGGCAAATGGTATAAAGAAAAAAAACACAATTTGGGAAATTCAAAGAAGTGACGGGATAATGGCCACGAGTTTTGAAGACATTGCAGCTTCAGGTACTACCCATTTCAAAGATATTTTCAAGGAATACCAAAGATATTTAATTGAAGCCATTTTAAAAGT
>ML827281.1:36136-49802 GCA_009831015.1 Picea engelmannii | reverse complement strand
CCCCCCCCCCCCCCTTTCTTCTCTCCCCTTACCTCCCCCTAAATATAACCTAAGGCCCTTTGTTATATTTTTAGAAGAGGTTCCCATTGGAATCCAGGGAGGCCTGGGCATTTTTGTAGAAGAAGATTAAAAACCATCGCTATGAGGTAGGAAATCATATACCCATATTTCTTAGAAGAAACCTCAATCAAACGTTCACTCTGAAAAAACAAAATCTCTCTTTTGGGGCACTTAGAGCATCGCCCCCTAAATAGGGTTCTCAATCATTTTTCTCTCACATAATTTCACTGGGCTAGCCAACCCCTCTAAAATACTGGCCATTACGAGATTGATTGAAATTCACAAGCCAAGTCTTATTGCACTCCAAGAAATGATGATGGATGGAGATTCAACAATCAAAATATTCTCTTCCTGTTTTCCAAGTTAGGAATTCATATGTGTGGGTGCTGTAGGAAAATTAGGAGGTCTTCTTAATATATAAAAATCAGACTCTCTCCAGCTCAAAAACTATTGGGCTATGTAGAATGTTCTGGGAACCCATTTCTTCTCCCCTTCACATAATTTTCCTTTCCTGTTTCTCAACATTTATTGCCCTTACGTTTATAGGAAAGTTTTTTGGGACAAACTCTTTCCTTCTCCCTTGATCTCCTTTCAAAATATCATACTGGGGGGCGACCTCAATCTTACTATGGGGGCTTGTGAAATCTGAGGTTCCACAACAAAAGAACACCCCTTCTATAAATACTTTATAAAAACCATGGAAGACCATAAACTCTTGGACCCCTCCCCTCCCAAACTCTCCCCCACCTATCGAAACATGGGAATGGGCGATTCTCTCATTACAAAAAGACTTGACCTCTTTCTCATCTCATAATCCTTCTTACAAGGAATTTTCAATTTTCACCAATGGGTCTCCCCTGGGGGAGTTTTATATCACTTCCCTATTTTATTTGAATTGATTCTAGATCCCTTAAATCCCCCTATTCCTTTCAAGTTTAACTCTTCCTAGCTAGAATATCCAATCTTCTTAAATATTGTAAGAAATACATGGATCCCCTTAAATGAAAATCTCCCTGACTATCCTCCAATAAAATTTATGGAAAACCTAAAAAGAGAAAAAAAGTCAACGATTGCGTGGGGAAAGGAGAAAAAACTTCAATAGAATCAAGACCTACTAGAAATAGAACAACAAATCAAAGAATGGTTAGAGAAAGACATGGAATCGATATATTCTGTAGAGAAAAAATAAAAAATTCTCTTTCTGGAAAAAAAGAAGAAAGAAATATTTATTTCCAAGGAAAAAGAATGGAGGTTAAAAAGTAGATCCCTTTGGCTCCAATATGGAGATTATAACACAATTTTTTTTCGATAATGTGGCAAATGGTATAAAGAAAAAAAAACACAATTTGGGAAATTCAAAGAAGTGACGGGATAATGGCCACGAGTTTTGAAGACATTGCAGCTTCAGGTACTACCCATTTCAAAGATATTTTCAAGGAATACCAAAGATATTTAATTGAAGCCATTTTAAAAGTGGTAAGTCTCTTCCCTAGCTTTGTGGATCAGGAAAAAAATGAATCTCTAATGGAAGAAGTCATGGAAGAAGAGTTACAGATAAATTTGCACAACTTTCATAACGACAAAAGCGCGAGACTAGATGGACTTCCTGTAGTATTCTACTCTAGGACCTTTAACATTCTTGGTTGGGATCTCCTTAAAACCATTGAATAATCCTGAACAACTAGCCAAATCCTATCTCCCTTAAACTCCACCTTCATCTCCCTCATCCCAAAGTATGATAATACCAAATCCTTTGACTATTTTTAACCCATCTCACCTTGCAACAATATCTACAAAATCATCAAAAACATTATCGCCAATCGTTTAAAATAGATCTTTGCTAACATTATTTTTGGGGAACAATTTGGTTTTTTAAGAGGAAGAAAAATTCACCAAGCCATAGGTCTTTCTCAAGAAGGCCTACAATCAATTCACACAGGAAAAAAAAAGGATGTCATCTTCAAAGTCGAATTGGCCAAAGAATTTGACAAAGTAAGTTGGATTTATATCAGATTAATCCTCTTTCATTTGGGTTTCTCTCACCCTTTTTCTTTGGGTTCTCAGCTACATATCCACCACTTCTTTCTCCCTCCTCATTAACAAATCACCCTCTCCTTTATTCAAAGATGAAAGAGGTCTCAGGTATGGATTTCCACTCTCTCCCCTGCTTTTCCTCATGGTTGCAGAATCCCAAAGCCACCTCATCTCAGATGCAGGAACCCAAAGGAAACTAAAAGGCATAAAAATATCCCCAAATTGTTCCCTCTCCCATCTTATTTTTGTAGATGAAATTGTCATCTTTTACAATGGAAAACTTTATTTTCTAGAAAATATAAAGGACATCCTCAATATCTTCTTCCTAGCTACTATAATGAACATCAATCAAGATACATATTCTCTATTGACATGGGGATTACCCCTCTAGGAATAAGACACAATTTCTTCTCTCCTTGGAGTACAAATAAAGGACCTAATAGAAGGTCTCAGGTATATGGTTTTCACCCTCAAGGAATCAGATTACAGGAAAGCATATTGGGCTTGGATCTTAGAAAAAAATTTAAAAGAGGTTCACACCTTGGTATAATAGATGGCTCTCTAGAGCCAAAAGACTAGTTCTCCTAAAATCAATTATAGAAGCAATTCTTATTTACTAGACCTCTCTTTCTTGGGTGCCAAAAAGAATTCTACATAAAATATCCCAAAAATATCTACACTTACAATGGGAAATAAAAGAAGACTCTTAGTCCCTAGAGTTGGATTCAAAGAACCATATCTCAAAGACAAAAGGAAATGGTGGATGGGGCTTAAAGAAAATTTTCACCTTTGCAAAAGTCGTGGCAACAAACAACTCTTGGAGCCTGATTGAAGGGAATGGATTGTGGCACAAAATAATAAAGGGAAAATGATTCCCCTGTCAATCAATTCTGGATTGGATCAAAACCCCCAAAAAATCCACTAATAAAGGAACTATTATTTGTAAAGCCATGATAAACTCTTTCCACACAATAGGAGACTAGCTAATATGGAAGTTTGGGGACGACTCCAAAGTTTTAATAGGGAAGGACCCATGGATAATATGTGACAACAATCATTTACTTCTGGAAGATAATTTTCTCTCACTAAATCAAAGAGGGTTCTTTTTTATAAACCAAATTGGGCACATAGACTACATCACATGAAACACAAGATGGAGCTCAAGAGAAATAAAAAAAAATTACTTGCATACATGGAAGAGATATATCATCTATTTGAAAAATTCCTTCATCATACTCTCTTATCAAGAAGATAAACTTATCTTGTCCTTCAATCTAGCAGGGAAATACTCTCCAAAACAAGGATATATTTCAATAATCCAGGCCACAAAACAAGATCCCCCTCCTTGGTGGGGTAAGCTCCTTTGAAAATTAAAATTCCCCCCAAAATCATACCTATTCATGTGGATCCTTCTAAAAAATTAGGCCCCTACATGGGAAAACCTTCAGAAGCGTTCCTTCACAGGTTCAAGTCAATGTTCCCTCTGCCTATCAATGGAACAATCCTATATACACCTCTTCCTACATTTCCCCTTGACAATTTCAGTTTGGAAAGAGATTAGTAGCTCTCTTGGGCCCTCCCTAGTATGGAATGAATCGAATATGAAGGAAGCTCTAAACATTGGTTGAATGATCATCAAAATATTGAGTACAAGTCTCTCCCTCTTGTTAGCACCATGATTTTTGTAGTTAGATTTATATGTTTGTCCAAACAAATTTCAAAATCATTCCTTGATCTTGAAAAAAATCAAGACTTTCCTAGATGAGTCATAGTTAGTGTGTCAAAGCTTATGAGGTCAGTGACCAAATAAAGAATGGTTTGAAATTTTCAAGTAAAGGGTTTGGCCATAATTTGATTAAAAGGGTGTAAGGTTTGCCATGTTTAAATTGTAAAGGTCTACTTTCCTAAGTCTTGAGTCATGTCGAAAAGTGGAAATTATGTACCAAGGTCAAATCGAGTGGTTAGGATGAATGTCATGTCGAAAGACATAATGGGTTATCATTACCTAATCATGAAGTCAGAAAAGTGAACAATCATGGCACTCCATATCATTTGTACTATTTCACACTTCAAAGGAGTACCCGGTGCGCAATTTCACTGTGCAAATCTTTAACTTGCCTTAAAACATCTTGTCGCTATGGATTTTCCATCCCTTTTCATAATTTCATTCCTTATCCATTAAAGCATAAATATTGGTCACCCTTCATGTTTATCCATCACCTTAAAGACTTATGCGTCATTCATAGCTTTTCCAGTAATCTCCGAAGCCCTTTGCTTCGTAAATATTGTTTGCTCCCAGTTGCTACGTAAATTTTCTACTCTATTTTACTGCGCATCCTCCATTGCTTTGAATCATTGTTCAGGAACTTTCCTTGGAACCCATTGAAAATTAGCTTTGGGAATGAGTTTGTTTTTCACACAGTCAACCTTCTTTCTTCTGAGATAAATTCTTATTACCTACTCATGCACTGAAGTTTTCCGTTGCCATTTATTGCTACACTGGATTTTTCTATTGCTGTTTACTGCTGCACCGAGTTTTCTACTGCGCCAAATTTTTCTATTGTTGTTTACTGTTGTGTCGAGTTTTCTGTTGCGCTGAATTTTCTGCCGTCTATTTTTTTTCCATGCAAAGTTTCTTTTTTCTACCTTTTCTTGAACACCGTGCAAAAGTTAATATTCTCATTCGCTACACAGAGAGGCTATTACAATCTATTGTTGTGCACCTGAAATTGACATATATCACCATCATGAAAACTCCTCAAAGTAAAAGAAAAAATGCATGGAGCGGGAAATTATTGAGCTTTGAACCACATGATTTAAAGTTAGTAAATGCAGACCCAATGATCAGAGTGTCGTTTGAACAAGCCGGATGTATAATATTCTAGGAAAATATTCAAGGACATAATGCGCAACTAACTAAGAAGTTCGCCCATAACTTTACTTGTGTCAGTGTAACTATTGCAGGTATCACTTTTCAAGTGACAGAGGAAACCATATCAGTTGCAACGAAGATTCCTATGCAAGAAGAAAAATGTTTTAAAGGTATGCCATTAGATACTTCATGTTATATTGATTTCATCAAACCTGAATATAGAAATCGAAAAATTGGAGCCAACATTCCCAGTGAGTATCTTCTGGAACCTTTTGAGAAACTTCTAAAGATAATACATAAGTACTTTACCCGTGAGGGAAGATTCTACAAGGTGCATCAATACCACATCAAGATTCTGATGCATTTCACAGGAAGAAGTCCTTTAAACTTACCTTTTTTCCTATGTAGAAGCTTGGGAAAGATGGCAGACAATGTCCAAGCCAAAGTTGACCAACCAGAGAAAAACATATTCCATTTTTCCTTGATTAATATTTTGGTGGTTGAGGAGCTCATAAATTTAAACAAGGACTAGAATCCCTTCCTAATTTCAGAAAACATTCCCAGAGACCTTAAAGGAGATATTCCCTTATCTGTGAAGAAATCAACACTTCATAGTTTAGAGGTAAGAGGAGGAGGTGTTGCTGAAAGGAGAAAAGGAAAAGAAATTGAAGATTCATCACCCAGTCAGCTAGCATCCAAGAAAACAATCAAACTAAGATTTACTGAAGAAATTGAGGAGACACAAGCTCCGAGTAAACTGCACACTAGGTCCTCTGCCAGGAGATTTTCCATACCCACCATTCAGCCAGATTTTGTTGAATGTGCAACCCAGGAGATTGATGAAAAGCAGGTGGAACCAGGTGAAGAAGATGTAGACATCAAGGAGGTGAAACAACAATTAAATAAATCTCAACATGTTATATTCCAATTCTATCAGGAAAACAAAGAATTGAGGAGGAATATAACAGAAAGAATTCCTGAAACACAAGCATCACAGAGTAAAGAAGGTCAGAGATCTCCTACCACACCAACAAGAGGAGAAAAGAATATAAAGTGGCTAAAAAAGCAGATGAGATAATATCAAGATGAGATCATTAAACTCAAGGAGGAAAAAAGAATATCAGAGGAAGGAATCGTGGAACATTACAAGAAATTCAAACCAGCTATTGACGATGCATGTGAAGCTCTCTCTAATGCTCAGTGAAAATTGAAAAGGAATGCGGCTTTGTTGAGACAAGTGAGGAGTTTAAAGAGACAAAATTTGTCATTAAGAAGGGAAAACATAGCCTTACGACTACAAGGAAGATATGGACAAGGAATCTATGGACAAACTGAATGATCCGATCCTTTGTTTCCAACTGGATTCATGCGTGCAACCTCAACATGAAGTTCCGCCGTGCAAAATATATGCGCAGATTTTGTAGCCAACATTTGCGTAGAAAAAAACAAAATTTATTGCACAACAGTGACAGTGTTGTCCAACGATACACATGATGATTCATCACAACTGTATGGTTGAAATTTTCTTAATAATTTATGACTGTAAATAAAATTTCAGATAGGTTATGATTTCCAAATCGACTTTCCTATTTTTGGTACATTTTGTAGAGGTTGTTGTTCTCTTTGAAAACAACCAGATCCATAACTCTAGGAGATAGTAGTTTGACTCCTAGCAGCTAAGTATAACTTTATTTTTCTATATATATGGACTATTTTGATGTAAAAGGGGGTGTGCAGGAAAAAGTATAGACATTTTTATCCTCAATGTAATTTTCTGAATCTAAAGAAATACAAATGCAGATGTCCTGAATTCCTTAAGAAAAAGATTCTAATGGCGGTGATATGAATATTGTATTCTTCTTTGTATGTATTCCTTGTGTACTTATTTTCATTTTCACTTTTATTCTCTATAAATTGGTAAATTAAAAGTCCATAATTCATCTAATGGTGCTCTAGACTTAACTGATTTAAATTTTTCCTATCTTCTCAACTGAGGTCAGAATTTATCCTTTATGGTGCTTTGATCCCGTTGTATGTTTCTTTTCTTCTTTCACCCTACATGATCATATTAAAAACTGAAGTTCACCACCTTATTTAGCGTTTGTTCCTCTGATGAGTTCTATCTACCAAGCATTGTTTTCTTTGTTTCCATTGGTTGACTCCATAGCCCTAGAAGTACTATCTTTTGTCAGCAGAACTTGAAAAATTATCTTAAAATTCTAAATCTAGCCATCATTTTATGGCAACCTGTCTATTAGAGATCACGTCTTGGAGAGAGCCCTCTCTAGATTTGAAAGGTTGGTTTCTAGTCTTAAAGTTGGTTTGTAGGTTACCTTTGTAGATTGTTTCTTTATCCCAACAATTTATTCATCATTAACACCTCTCATCATCAGTTGGGGAATTTGGATTTCCTTGAATAAATCCATTTTTGAAAATAAACAAGCCTTTATATCTCATACTTCCCTACAAAGCATAAACATTCTCACAACCTTCCCATGAAAAATACCCTCTTCTTCCTTTGTGCGAAAAATCACAACCCCTCCTTCCATAAATGAGGAATATCCTTGGGATTGTTTTGATGGGGAAACTCAACAATCCCCCTCCATTGGAGGTGCAAGGGGAATTCTTAATTTTTCTCAAAACCACTCCATAGCCTTCTCTGCTAGTTTAGGGGAGGCCACAAATAACTTTGTTGGTTTAGGGGAGGCCACAGATAACTGTAGTGAATTCATGCCACTTTATCTTATTCTACTCTTAGCTTTGGAAAAAAACCTCAAGAAATTGAACATCTATGGAGATTCATTATTTTTAATCCAAGTTATGAAAGGAACACACATTCTCCATTCATACACTTTGGTTCCACTTTTGGAGGAAATAAGGTGACTCTCAGCAAGGTTCACTCATATCACTTTCTCACATGTTTACAGGATTCACAACCAACAAGAGGAGAATCTCTTAAAGGATGGCTCAGAACTGGAAAAAGGACATCGATAAATCAAAGAATAAGGCCTGAATGACCCCAAGGAATACATTCACAACCCTTGGGATAATCTCTAACTAAACAACTTTTTTCTCCTTTTTGGAATGTATATGGAAAGTAGGCTCAGTTAGGACTATGTCATGCCCAACAAGATTCCATAATTTTTTCGCATGTTCATGTTTATATCAAGTCTTATACAAACATCTTTTCCTTCTTTGAAAGGTCTCCTTTTTTGCAAAATTTTGAAAAGAAGACTAAAGATCCCATTGGAACATAAATTATACAGGAATTCCCTGACATTTATAGATGTAATTTTATTTCCTCCAATAAAATTATGGATTTTTTTCCTTTGGAAAAAAAATTCACTGGGATTCTTTTTTACATTTTCTCCAAAAGGAGAATATACAAGTTACAGTCCATTCATTTGGCCTTCTTCAGACCCGCTTCATTATCTATACAAAAAAAATTCAAACTTATCACTCAGAGAACCTATAACTTTATTTCCTTACAGAAAAAATTATAGGTATGTTCTACCATACATATCTTTACAAACATTGTTAAAATCAATTCCTTAACGAGTCATTGTATTGTGGAATCCTTAAAGATGAAATTCCATTGCTTCAGTTTCTTTTCCTTTGAAAAATCTGTAGACCCCAAAGGCCCCAACCGACAGTGCAAGAGATTCTTTGGATGGTTCATCCACTTTGGTGTTAAGTTCATGAAGGATGTGGTGAAATGTTAGCCAGTCAAAGAAATTAAACACAAGCTTAATATATCTCATGATTGTGTCTAATCTTATGTCTTGTGATAATTTTTTTTGCCTAGCCCAATCAATAACCAAATTGGAATCACCCATAACTTGAAGCTTCTGGATATATTTTTTCTTTGTTGTCTCTAATAGCGTCCATAGAGCTATGAATTCTTCCATGTTGTTGTTACCTGAACCTGGTGCATATATGAAAAAAATATAATTGTTGTGATTAATGTATAACACAACCCCTACTCCACACATAGGAGGGTTCCCCTGACTTGCCTCATCAAAATACCCCCATGGAAATTCATAATCTATTGATGGAAAAATAGGGTTGGTAGGATTTATTTACGTCATATCTTCTTTGAGTTTGGTATCCTGATTTAGCATTAGAATCACAACAACTTCTGCTCGCACAATTTTTTCCTTGAAAATTGAATTGTTTCGGGCCCACCAAATATTGGAAATAAAAATACTCGGAAGTCTTGCATAAGGTTTAACTGATCTGTCATGTAACCATTCCTTGAAACACTCTTCCAAATTGTCTTTGTTCCAGTCTGATTTAACTTCCATCTTTTCCTTCACCATCTTCATAACCTGGGCTGCATACATGAAATAAATTAATAAGTGAGAAATGGTTTCATAGTTTACATTGCATAGAGAACAATGATTAGGCCCACACCATCCAATTTTGATTCCATTGTCCCAAGTAAGTAATTTTTTATTAAGAGAAATACATAGGGGGATTTTGCATCTGAGGGTGGATTTTATTTTTCATAGTGATCCCTACCACCAGTTTTTGGATCCTACGAATCTTTCTTCCTACTAGGATTCATAGCCTAGATTTCCTGTAAAGGATCCATCCTCCGGGTTTTTGGACCAGCATAATTAATATGGGGGTTTTTCATCTAAAATAATTAAGTTTTCACATATAAATATAATGAATGTTTTCCATTTCTCGGCTAAATATTCAAAGATCCCAAGGGAGGAAAAATATTTCCATCCTATGCAGCCTCTAGGATGGGGAGATCCTACTTGGGAATCAATCATCGTGAATATATTCTGGTCCCGAAGGATCTAGATGAGGGGATTAGATATTCTGTAATTGTTTCTAACACCCAAACATGGATCCTCCATGAGGTGAATGCTACACTCATTCTCTACTTTCCATACAAACCATATACCCATCAAAGGGAAGGCCTCTACCAAGGCATTCCAAATGATCGATCCTTTCGAATATTTTAAGGGAACATGAAACCACTCAATGACAGACATATTGGCGTAATAATTGGAGTTCATAACCCATACCCACAACAAATTTCCTTGCATTAACCTCCACATATTTCTTCCTACTAGGGCTCGACCAAAGGGGAAGATACCATTTAAACCCTATCCCCCTAAATCTTTGGGGATTGCAATATATGACCATTTAGCTAAGTGGATTATCCTCAGAATATTCTTACCTTCCCATATATATTGGAAACTCAATTTACATATCTTTGTCAAGACCCCATTGGAGATAACTGCAATGGAATTCTAGTAAATTGGAATAATTTCTAGAAATTCCTTTAGGAGGACCAACCTTCCTCCTTTGAAAAGAAGCCTATTCACCTATATTGAAACCATGGCTTCCACTTTTTTTATAACCCACCCCTAGTCCTTTTGTTTGTAGCAGTATAGTTTGGGAAAGAACCCTAAATACTTGAACCACTCATCTAAGTATTTTCTTTGGGAATGAAAGATATTAAGGATAGAATTAGTTTCAACAACAGAACAATTATTGAGGATAAGGAACAACTTATCCAAATTGATTGACATACATGTGGCTTTGCAATACAGGTCAAGGATTCTTTTTAAGGCCAAAAGGTCTCTCCGAGATCTAAAAACACTCCAAAAAATGTCATCGAAGAACAATAAGTGGGATACCATCTCATAATCTGACACCCTGAATCCTCTTAATGCCCCATTTTCTCTAGATTCCTTCATCATTCTACTTAGCACTTCTGCAATAATCAAGAAAATAAATGGAGAGAGGGAGAATCCCTATCATATACCTATCGAGGCCTTAAATAATCGAGAAGGGGATCCATTTATTAGTACTACAAATGAAGAAGGGTCACCAAGTATAGGAAGGTCCAATTCACTCTATCGTATGCTTTAGAGAAGTATAGTTTCAAAATTGTCTCTTTAATATTATTCTTTTTGATAGAGTGGAGGACCTCTTGTGTTATCTCTACCACATCATGGATTTTCCTATTTTGCAGGAAGCCAATCTGTTCCTCTCCTATAACTTCACTCAACATGGGTTTTAAATGTCTTGAAATAATCTTGGTTATTATCTTATAAATAACATTGCAACAAGATATAGGTCGAAAATCCCCAAATGAGACTGCATATTGTTTTTTGGGAATGAGGCATAATAAGGTAGAATTTAGGGATGCATGGATCTTTCCTACCCTTTGGTATTCCCTAACCATCAGTAACAGGTCCTCCTATATTGTGTCATAAAATATCTTTAAGAATTCGACTATAAATCCATCTCATCCCAGACTCTTTCCATTATGAATGGAAGAGAGGGAAACCAATAATTTCATCTCAGACACTTCTTCTTCCAGGGTCTGATTCATCTCAAATGAGAAGACCACCGAGAATTTTGAAGTACTACTAGGACTTTTTAAATTGGACACCCTTCAGGAGATGTGAACCATTTTTCAAAGAATCTAGCCCCCACTTCATATTTCTCAGGGAATGAGCTGATCACTATCCCTTCTTCGTCTTTGATTTCCCATATTGTATTGAGATTTATTCTGAAATTATAAAATTGGTGAAATAATTTGGTGTTGTTATCACCGTATTCTAACCACAACACCCTGATTTTAAGTTTCCATTCCTTCTCTTCTTTTTCCATCCTAGAATGTCTAATGACCTCCAATTCTTTTAGCTACTTTAGTTGGATCAGACTGAGAGGGCCTTCCTCTATCCTTTTGTGGAGGGAAGATAGTCTATCCCCAAATTCTCTAATATCTCTAAGTATCTAAGCCTTCCAAATAGGTAACCATTTTTTCATGTCTCTTTTGATCCTTGCCAAGTTTTCTACGAATTAGGCCATCAAAGGAGCATGCTTCGAAGAGTAAATCCTTATCCATGTAGAGGATACCAACATTTTAAAATCTTCTTCCCCAAACTATACTTGACTTATCTTCAAAGGTGCAAGAGGCATTTCCATTTTGGTTTTCCACTAGAGGATGATTGGTTGATGATAAAAAATCTCCCCTTCACCAACTGTTGATTTGAAATGGAAGCATGTTTCTAGGAATACCTGCAATACCAAGAGCCTATCAAGAATTTTGGAAATAACTTTGTTCCCTGTTCTAAAATTTCACCAGGCAGGGGTTAATTTATCCGGTTCCATGTCCACCCTATGAAGGTTCTCTAGAAAATAGAGAAAAAACCATCTCTACCGATCCTCCCTAGGGGTTCCCCCCACACCTCTCTTAATGAGAGGGTGAAATTTATGTCTCCCCCAACCACCATAAGGGGGTCTATAAATGTACCTTCAATTTTTAAGTCTTCCCAGAAGGGGACTATGTCGGCATAAATCCCATAGATGTTGAATATGGTGAAAGAAAAATCATTGTCTTTATGTTTTAAATGATTGAAATAGATGAACAAAAGGAGGAAGAAGGTGTGGATTTAAATTCAAGACTCCAACCAGTTAATAATCCCCCCGACAAGACATTTACACCAAAAACACAAAAGGACCAATTCCTGATCCAAAACTCAATAATCTCTCTGGAGTTTTCACTCAAACACATTGTCTCCTGAATCATAGTTATATCCGGCTTAAGGCTCAAGAGAAACCTCTTGAGGGATAGGTTTTCTTGGGGTCCCCCAACCCCTCTTGCAATGAAGGAGAGGAGGATCATCGAACATGGGAAGGAAAATTACTCCCCACTCTAAGGGCCCTGATGATGGAGACTTTTCTACCTTTACGAATCTCAACAAAAACCTTTTCCTAGGCCTTGTGAATATGGGATTTCCTCCCCAATTGGGTTCAATGAAGAGTGTCTAAGGTGAGTCCTCATTTATTGGAATCGCCTATTTTTTATGACCCTTGGATCGAAGAGCGTAACCCTTGATATGGGGGGGAGGGGGACACTAGGGGGGTAGAGGGAGGAGACCTTTTCACCAGAGAACTAACAACAATGGGAAAAAAAATCAAAAGGGACATGAGAAGGGGAGAGGGGAGGGGACAAAAAGGATAGTTTTTTATCATCCTTAGGACGAGAATGAGATGGGGAGGGGGAGGCTAGGATATGAAGCGAAGGAGGGAATCAATATAGGGAGACCAATCCCTTTAGAAGAGGGAAGGGAAGTAGGAAATGTGAGAGGAGAAATCGCTATGTTAGAGGTAACAACCTCCAGCGAAAGCTTGGGGGGATAAATCCCAGGGGAGGATGGAAAAACTTCTTCAAATGAAGATGAGCCACCTATACCATACTTAAGAAAATGAGTAGGAACAAAAATAGGAAACTTATCAATCATAGTTGATGGAGGGGCACGCTGATTCTCATTTGCAGGGCCTTGTCCTCTTGAATCCTCTTTTCCTAAATTGAGAATGACCTCCATGCTTCTTTCATCAACTGTGTTCATCTCCACAATGTTGGTCCTTCCAAAATTTAATTTCATCTTCCATAACTTTGATGTTTTTCAGAATAATGGCACAAAGCGACTATACTGGGAGTGAACGTGGCCAATTTCATGACATCCATGGAATCTAAAGGGTAACTTCCAATAGTCGACCCTTTGATGCCATAATTTGTCTCCAAAAATAGTGTCAATATTTCCTTCAAGAACTTTCCAAACATCACCTCGATTTGGATCGAAGCCCAACGTCGATCCGTCTTGGTGGCCTAATTGGGTTCTAGTCTGACAAAGGATCCTAACTTGTTTCGTATGGATTCCAATA
>ML827281.1:17483-36036 GCA_009831015.1 Picea engelmannii | reverse complement strand
GTGAAGATAGATATCCACCCAAGACCAAACAAAAAACCCTCCAACTAAACCAGTAAGGATAATAGAGAGTTACCACCCAAGATGACCCATAACTTCTACGAATTCAATATCATGGAAGGAAGAACCATTCATTTCAAGAACACAAATTAACTAGTTGCAATACTTAGGAAAACACAAACCAATACACCTGAGCCAGTAATCATTTCATAACCAGAGCAGAGTCACGAATGGCCAAAAAATGAGCATACCTGTAATCGAATTCCTTAAAACGCAAGCTGGCCGAGCGGTTCCTTTGTGCTAAGAATTTGGAGCATAACCACAACAGCAATATCAAGCAATAGCCCAACTAGGGTGGCGGCTAATAGGAGGGGTAAAGGTGACATGCAGTAAATGCGCATCGCCTCCACCCACAATTCATTTACTCATCAGTAAATGCCAACCAGCTCTTAATTAACACCATTAATTTAACTCTGCATTGGAATCTGCACATATTACTTTCCAAATGCGCTCTCCACATCATATATCAAATTCCTTATTATATAACTCAAACAAAATTGCATAACCATTAATTCCCATTGCCTTGTCAAATGAGCCACCAACATTCAATCTTTCCAAATATACCATATGTGTATCGACCACATAATTCAATTAATCATTGCATAAACATTAGCACTATCACCTTGTCAGATGCACCACCAACATTTCATACCATATGTGTATTAAACATATAATCCAATCACAATTGCATAAACATTTACTTGTTATCTAGGATTTAACAATAATTGTTAAGTCTTTCATGCATGTAGTATAGTGAATAGGATAGCTTTAAATTCTTCCCCTTTGCAATTGTTTCTCATTTCTTTCCAATTGTTCACATGTAGTATAGTAAAATTGCAAAATTAGATCCCTTTTCTTTGCATTTGTTATAGTATTTTTTCCTTTCTCAAAACTTTCCTTCATGTAATTTCACTAACATTCTTGTTGAGCATGTGTGATAAGAACAGATAGCCATGATATAAATGAATATCATAGGATGTAGTAACATCAGGAATCATCACTTCATAAGCTCAAATCATAACCAATAACAAAAGAGTCTCATCAACCATGTAAGTCGTGTTGCACATCATCACAAAATAAAAAATGAACATATATGATATTCAATAGTTCAAGGGGGTCCCACCTACTAGTATTATTATTTTTTATAATAATAAGCTTTAGAAACAATTTGCGGGCAAAAATTCGTTGACAATTTTAATCATCAACAATCAGCACACTCAGCATCCATCAATTGCACATGGAAACAAGCTAGAATTATTTGTTTATTTTCAACTGTAGAATCTTTCTCGTAAGGTAATCATGAGTGAAAATAAGAGAAGCGCTTTCCATCATTTTTTTCCTAAACATGGGTCCAACCTATTTAGTATGATCTTAAATGTATATAAGTAATAATGCATTGCAACTCATTTGCAGGTAGGGATTTCATGTTGCACTTTTGTGCGTCAACACCAATGACATCCAAAACCCTAATACAATGAACTGGATTAGTCAACAACCCTAATTCCTTAACTAGAACTAGAAAACCATCGGCAAAAAACCATGTGCCAGAAAACCTCCTAACAATGGACATGGAAATCAAGGCGACACAAAAAAATGTGACACTACATCTAGTTGTCCAAAGAATACAACATATACCCAACGCTCAGCAGCTAGGACACCTCAGTAAAATGGATTTGTTGAAAGGAAGAATAGAATAGTACAGGAAATGGATAGAACCACATTGAAAGATTCCATGTTGAATAACATATTATGGGCACAAGTAGTACAAACAACAGTCCACATCCTGAACATAGGAATGCTCAGAATTAATAGTGATCATATTCCCTATGAGTTATGGAAAGGAAGATCGGTGAATGTGAAGCATTTTAGAGTAGTTGGAAGAAAATGCTATATCAAAAGAGAAGATGGCATGCTTGGAAAATTTGACTCCCGAGCAGATAGGGAATACTAGTCGGGTATTCAATCAAAAGTGAATCATATAAATGTTTCAATCCAAGACTCAATAGAATTGTGGAAAGCATCAATGTAAATATTGAAAATATTGGTGTGCGGAAGGTAAAATAAGGAAGCAAAGATTTAGAAGTGCAGGATGATGAGGAAGATCTAAAAGAAGAAGAAGTGGATGGAGAAGAGAAGCTAGAAGAAGAAAAATAAGAAGATGAGCAATGGATTCCTCCTAAGACACCTATCCGACGAGTACAGAAAAATCATCCACCAGAACATATTTTTGGGAATAAATATGCAGGAGTTGAAATCACAAGAGATATATTCTCACCAGAACAACAACACCTAGCATTGTTATCTACAGTTGAACCAAGAATTGTTTAAGAGGCCAGACAAGATGAACATTGGATCAAGGCTATGGATGAAGAATTGGATCAGATAGAGAATAATGACACATGGTAACCGGTTCCAAGATTGAAGAACAAGAACGTGATTGGTACAAAGTGGGTTTTCTGAAACCAATTGAATGAGGATGGACAAGTAACGAGAAACAAATCAAGTTTAGTATGAAAAGGATACACTCATATTGAAGGAATAGATTTTGAAGAGACCTTTTCCCCAGTTTCCAGGATGGAAGAAATCAAATTGATATTATCTTATGCATGTTCCAAAAGAATCAAAGTATATCAAATGGATTTTAAGTCATATTTTCTTAATGGAGAATTAGAAGAAGAGGTCTACATAGAACAACTAGAAGGATTTATACTATCAGAAAAGGAATATTATGTTTGCAGGATGAAGAAGGCATTGTGTGGAATTAAGCAGGCCCCCGGAGCATGGTATTCAATATTGGACATGTATCTACAACAACAAGGATTCAAGAAGGGAAATGTAGACAACAATCTCTACATAAAAGTGAATCGCAAAAGTATATTGATAATTGAATTTTATGCACATGACATCATCTTCGGAAGCGATGATGATAGGATGAGTCAACATTTTTCTAGAGATATGCAAAATGAGTTTGAAATGTCTTTTCTCGATGAGTTGATTTTATTATTGGGATTAGAGATATGTCAGCGTGATAAATTTGTTTTCATCTCTCAGACCAGGTATATCAAAGAATTGTTAAAGAAGTTTGGAATGGAATATTGCAAACCCATGAGTACTCTTATTCAAACCAGTTGCAAGTTGAAAAAGGATGATGAATCGAAGGATGCAGATAAGAGACTCTACAGATCAATGATTGGAATCCTAATCTATGTGACAACATCAAGATAGGATTTTATGCAAGTAGTTGGAAATGTTGTGATATTTAAAGCAACACTGAAAGAAGCACATGGTATGGCGGTAAAGAGATTATTCAGATATCTCAAGGAAACAAAAGAAGTTGGCTAATGGTATCCAAAAGGGAAAGATCTATATTTCATTCCCAACATAAATGCAGATTGGGTAGGTACCATTGACGATAGAATAAGTACAAGTGGAGAAGCATTATACTTGGGTGATTGTTTGGTATCATGGATAAGAAAGAAATATTCTTCAATATCTTTGTCCATATCAGAATTAGAATATATTGCAGTGACAGCGTTTTGCACTCAAGTTCTCTGGATGAAGAAAACCCTGAAGGATATACAAGTGAGGTATGATGAGCCCATTTCAATACTCTATGATAACACCAATGCTATCAATATCTCCAAGAATCTAGTGATGCATTCCAAGACGAAACACATTCCATTCAAGTATCACTTTATATGGGAATAGGATACAGAAAATAAAATCAAGCTAGAGTACATTGGGAAAAAAGAACAGATTTTGTATATCTTCACCAAACCTCTTATGAGGGAGATCTTTGAGTATCTTAGATAGAAAAATGGAGCAGTTTCTTCCCCATAGTGATTCACATGGCTTCAGGAACAATAATATAGGGGGAGAACAATGGAAGACTTGAAGAATACATGTCAAGAATATTTTTAATGCTTTTCATATACATCAATTTTTTACACGAGGAAGCACCATGAAGAGAAAGCAAAGGCTTGGATATAGGGGGAGAAACCCCAAGGAGGATTACCCTTTGCCATTGATTCCAAAGGGGGAGAGAAAGAACAAATGGATGGAAATGGAGAGAAATAATAGATGCATAGAGACAAAGGGATCGATGTTCATAGGGGGAGAAATGATCATATGGGTAGCATGAGGAGGAGCATGAGTGTTCCCATGCCATAAGTGTTGTCATCAATGCCAAAGGGGGATATTGTTGGAAAGTTGGTTGTAATTGATGTCAACGAGTATTAGATTGATTTCAACTGACGTGATGGGTGTATTTGGAGAATTCTGCAAAGTAGTCCCCTTATGGTGTATCTCTAAGCATGTCACTCACATGAAGATGCTTTGAAGAAGTCTACAAGAAAACCCTAAGTATGTTGAAGGATCCCATAGTTTATCATGGAATTAGGTCATGAAGGATAGAGTAAATGAAGGTAACTCACTCATGGATGTATATTCCTCATCATGCCATTTCCGGTGATAGATGGTATTCCACATAGTTCCTCATGATTGAGGATTTATGGCCTTGTGATGTTAGAAGCCCTGACGAATGGTCAAGAAGTCCCTAGTTTGTTACAAGTATTTAATGAAAGGGTAAAGTGGTTGTAAAAAGAAAGTTACGAAGCCACTAAGTTTAAGGAAAGAGGTTACCCATAAAAAATACAAATACACCTCAAAGAGTCATTCACAAATATATTCACTCACTTATTCTATTGAATATCTTCTAGTGAAATTATGATATGTTGGCTAAGTTTGCGACGGTAAAATATGAGGTATAACAAACTGAGGACTACATGAGTCTTAGAATTGTAGTGGTGATCAGAATCTCTGACAAAACCCTAGTTTTGTTGATATCTTTGGGTCATACTACTAGTGTCCTGCGAGGCATCCCCATGGTTTGTAGTATACCTATCACGTGACGCCTCGTGAGACATGATTTCTTAGTCCTGCGAGAACAAGAAAAATTTGGGGGAAATGTTGGTACCAAGTCCTTGAAGAGATAATATAACTTACAGGTCATCATTGTAGTGTTTCAGGTCAACTACAGAGGTGTTGGTATGTTTGTGCACTTGTTGTGAAGGTTATGCTTGATTATGATGTAGTGAAAGATTGAGGCACACTTGGAATATTTATGAGGATTTGACACATAATTGAGATACATCTTGGGTACATAGTTGAGTCAAGTATTCTAGTATATATGGTTCAACATATGGCATGTTTTGTATGGTTCATATCCTTGAGATGATTTTTCATGGTTGAGGTACACACTCAATGTATGGTGGTATATGCATGCGGGAAAAGAATTGGTTCTTCATTGATGATATGGTACATGTCTATACATGATTGATTCTATGGTACATGGTACAGGTTGTATTCATGTTTGAAATATGGTACATGATTGACTACTTATCATTGATGTTGTAGTTGATATATATATTAGTGTTCATGTTTGACGCATATATGTTAGTACATTGTTGATGGATGATTTGGTTCAGATTTTGGTATAGCACAAGTTGATTGTGCAGGTTACAGATTGATGGTACAGTGATAGGTACAAGTTGGATACAGTGAAAGGTTGATTTGACAATGATAGTGACAGTGACAGTGACAGTGATTGTGGTAGTGACAGTTGGTCTACATTTGTATTTCAGGGAGGCGGGATGGGGAAATTAAAGGGGGTTGTAGCCTCCTTCCAGTTGTATCTAGAGAACATAGGGAGTTGGATCTTCCTTCGGGTTTGATCTTGAAAATCAGGGGGTTGTAGCCTTCTTCTGGTCGGAACCAGAAAATTAAATGAGTTGTAGATTCCTTGAGGTTGGAGCCTATAAATAGGGGGTTGTAGCCTCCTTCTAGTTGTAGCTAGAGAATTGGGAATTTGGTGCTTCCAATGAATGTATTCTTTTGATATATAAGAAAAACATTATGTGGTTTTCTCCCATTTGAGTTTCCATGTAAATTCTAGTGTATTGTGTTTATTTGGATGTTTATTATGATCTATTGATTTATACTACTCATCATATATTTATGATATACTACTGAAGATGTTAATGAATACATATTGTGGTTAAAAGATATAATAAAGTGCTCATACTGATTCACCCCACTCTCATTATTCCAACAATAGGGAGGGCCGACCTCTCTAATTTGATGTTGACTTTTGGAAAAGTGGACAAATTGGTTTTTATTGATATTATATAATTAAAGGTCACTTATATTTCATTTGGACATAACTCACTTGAGAATTACATAACATTGGCTGAAATTTTTTCCCTATTTGGGCATTTTTATCTATATCTCTCTCTTGGTGCATTGTGGATGATATTATTATCTTTTGGTAAATAAAATCTAGGCGTTGTCTCTTGGATACTTTATTCTTGGTATGTTGGTGGAATATTCTTGATAAGGAAGGGTTTCTTCATGTTTTTCTTGGAATTGGTAAGGAATTTATGCATTAATTGTGTTGTTTTCTTCTTGTTTCAAGATATTTTTTTCTAAACCCTTGGAGGATTATAATGGCATACACCCTCCATCAATATTTACTTTCTTATCATTGAATATGCTAGTTTTCAAAGGTTTCTACAAGGAGTAAAAGGGCTTACACCCTTGTAGATTTACCTTGCTTGGTTTTGTTTACTCTACGGAGTAAAGGGAATTACACCCCTAGAGAAATAACAACCCCTAGATATTACACAAGAGAATCCATTAACCCAATTGATAAGGAACTAATCTACTTGCATTGGAGATATAATATTTTTAGATTGGTATACGTGAAAGTTTGAGATATTGCAATTGTCTAAGTTGGATTTGATTCTACATGCTATAAGCCTTCTTGTTCCCTAGGGACATCTTGATTGGCCTTGTAATTTTGTTTGTTGTTATAAATTAATTCTACAGCCATTAGGGCTGCTGAAAAATCATCTTTATTTAATCTATTTCTCACCATTCTACCACTAAAAATCACTTGCAAGCTGCCATATTCAATCTACTAGTTGTTAGCTATATTTTGGGAGGATTGTTTGTTGATTTTGGTGGCTAGAAGTTGTTGTTGTAGGAATTTTTTTCTACATACATTTGGTTGTCATAAAAACTTGTTGATAACATCATATAAAAAACCTCTAAACATCAACAAAGTCTTTCTTCAATCATTGGAAGTTTAACTAGTCATTGCTAGCCTTGTTTCCATCATCTTGTACCTAATTTTGGTGGTTAGATTTGCAGCATTTAATTTCATTCATTGTTAATCTATATATTTCTATACTGCTGCAATATTGGGACAGAAAGGTTTCTTTCTTATTCCCCATTCTTTAAATTCTTTGTTTATCATCTTTCATCTTGTTTCGAACAAGGCTAGTATTGTTTTGTAGGCAAACAACAATAGACAATCATTCACCCTCTCACAAGACCCTTCTTCAATCCTTTCTCCATCTCCAAACCTAGCCCATAGGGGAATTCATTCATCATCATCTCAGTTTCCATCTCAATCCACCTAGGGTGACTGGGATTCCCCCCTTGTGGTGATTTCATCATCACTAAAGCAATGGGAGTGTCTATCTAAGGTGAGAGTGGGTAGTTACTCCCATAGTTGTCCCACCTTTATGGTTTGGGTTGGGATTTTCTCAAGCTATAATTCATGTGATAACACACATCATCAAGAATTCAAGTATGACATTACATCATACTTGTTGACCCTAAAATTTCATTATTGATTTTTCTCTTATCTCTTAATATTTTATTATGTTAACACTTGTTGTGTCATTATGGTTTTGTTATCTTCCATAATAATATTATTACTATCTATACCATCGAATTATAGTGAAACATATTGTATATATTTACTAATATTAAATTACACACACACACGATTAGTTAATATGATTTTTTTAGTGATTGGAGATCTACGGTTAGTCTCTTTGGATTTATGTAGTCAAGCCCATAGGCCTAGGAGTGAAGGTTGCAAGCCCTCTTTATCCCTTTTCCTTTTCCTGGCAAGGATTCTTTAGTCTCCCATGGGTTCCTGAGTCGAAATTCTCGTGTCCCCAGCGTCATAGTTTTCTATCTCTTAGGTGTTATCTGAAAAAGATCTTCGACAAGGTACTTCCGATCAGACATATGGATCTAGAAGATAGAACCAAGATAGATTATGACATCATCCCAGTGCATGAAATGTATTTTTGCACACTTGAGGAGTTTCTAGAAAGGAAAATTTGGTCTGGATACTCCCCTCACTCACATATTAAGGAGATAGTCATCAATGTCAGGAGTCTTGTCACGCGAGTGCAAGGATTTGTTGATTGAGTAGTAGTTTACAGACTTAATGACCCCATCGAAAATAATTCTTTCCAGGACTTCATTATCCCTCTCTCCTATGATGATAATTGGAGAAATTCTCCATCCAAAGTCTTCTATAGTGAGGACTCAAAGGTCATTACGTCGCATCTGGGATTTGGAAAAGAAGGAAGAAAATAGTAAGGGTTTTCAAAGGGAGAGTAAGGGTGTTGAAGGAGTTTCTCATTTTAACGTAGATCATCCTAAGTGATGCAGGAGCATCGCCAGCACCTCAAGCGAGCCAGCTCATCGAGCGGAAGACAGCTGGATAAGCCAGCACAAATTTTGAAAACACTTTGGGATTGTTGCGCAAATCTTAAATGATCCATTTAAGAGACGGCGCACTCGTATTGTAATGGACCTTGAGAAGATAGCTCTCTTCCTTAGGTAGATGAGGCATTTAAGATAGTTAATGTAAAGTAGATAGGATTTTTAATTCTAGATTTGATAGTTTTAGAGTTTGAGAGGGAAAACGAATATAGACACCCTCAAGGTATCATTGTAACATATCGAGAGCAGGAGAAAGAAGAGAAGAGCATGCAGAGAACCGTGTGAAGAACACCCATGTACAGATACTGAATTAATAGAAGAAACCTTTGCTTCAAATCTATGGTTATGTGTCTATTCTCTATGTGTTGATGGTATGCTCATGAATATTTTCTTCATGTTATACATTTTATTTTATATGTTGTGTATTTGATTTCATGGTTGGACTGAAGTCTGAGAAGGTGAATGAATGAGTTTCAATTGTTTCTCTAAGTGAGCCAGAGGATTCCTGCAAGGAGTGCAGTCGAATCGTCCGCAAGGAGTGCGTTGACAAAAGGGTTCAATTAGAGTTAGCTTTTGATCTCATTTCCTCGAGAGTGCAGGTAGGCACAGTGTCGTGAAAGGAGTCCATAGGCCAAGCGAAGTCTCAGAGTTGCGATTCTAATAAAAATATTGAAGGACTGTTGTTACAGGAGTGCGCAGGGTCGAAAATCTTCAACACTTAGACGAGGTTGAAGATTTTCCGCAAGGAGTGCGTGCAAAGTTCTTTCCAAGGATTTGAGGATTTCAAAGGAAGCTCAGGAGGAGTATGCCTTTGAACTTATCGAAGGATAAGTGCAGGGAAGTCAGAGGAAAGTGTCATAGGTTGGAGAGAGAACAAACACGTCTTGTGGAGAGACACTTCTTTGTTTCACAGAATCCTCGAGGGGAGAACGGACGGACAAAATCTTTAGAAGAGATTTCACGAGGTTCCGAGAATAGTTGGATCACCCAGAGGTGCAAGGTAGTTACTGTGCAGGCGTGGAAAGGATTCAAATCTCAGGAGGGGAAGCACCGTTGATCCAAGACGGTCAGGGCCGTTGGATTATTTATAAGATTGCCTATCGGGCCCTCATGAGGAAAGTGTCCTAAGGTTGGTAAGGAGAGTCGTGAGACGCGAGGTCATGAGGCAGCGAAGTGGTGAAAGGATCAGGAGCGTCCATTTGAGAAGGACAGGTGGAGGAGATCTAAGGATATCGTGAACTCGGGAGCTCGCAGGGTGAGAGCCCAACCATTGGGTACTCTGAGTCACGAGGACACGAGGGGCGAGGAGGTGAATAGCCGTTGGATCCAGATCACAGGAGGACCATTGGATCCGCACGTGGCTCATGCATCAGAGCCTCACAAGAAAATGCTCGAGAACTTGACCTCATGAGAAGCGAAGTCACGAGGGAGCGAGGTCGCTAGTTTCGGCACCTCAGACCTCGGGAGTTGACGGGGAAGTTATTCAAGCTCGCGAGTAGCGAAGTCGCGAGGGAGCGAGGTCGTGAATAACGAAGTTCCCCAGGGAAAAGTCAGCGAGTTGACTGACATCTCGGATCTCGGGAATCCGAGGGTGTAGCGCTCGATTGTTGGACTCGCGAAGGCGCGAGTTTCGATCCTCCGAAAAGTTAAGGAAGGGGATCGTGCGACGAAGAGAATCTGTGGGTAGGAAGATTCCCGATAGGGAATTAGGAGAACCTTTGAGTTCTTTGGGCCGAGAAGAGAGGAAGTTCATGTGGGAGCGGACGTGCCATGAGGGTGGTGCGCGTCTGCGTGAGAGTGGTATCAGAGTGGGAATATCTCTTTGTTTTCTGTAACAGAGGGAGAAGAGAAAATTCACCATGCCGCCCAGAAGAGAAAGACAATCACCCGACCCAGAAGATAGGGAGGTGAGAAGAAGAGGCAGGCTGGCAGGAAATCCAAAAATGGAGAGGCAAATGAGAGATCTTCGAGCAAGACTAGAAGATATGGAAGCAGCGCAGAGACGCACAGCTAGTGCTGGAGATCTAAGCAACTCCGAAGGCGAAGTTGAAGTTGCAGCTGAAGATGCAGCAAATGAACGACTAATAAAAGCTATCGTCGGGATGGGTGAGAAGGCGAAGATGGACATTCCAGTCTACGAGGGAAATCTGGATGCAGAGGAGCTACTGGACTGGATCCGAGCTCTTGACACCTACTTCGATTATGAGGATATCGAAGAGGATAAAAAGGTTAGGCATGTTGTCACGCGCTTGAAAGGACATGCAGCATTGTGGTGGGACGAGCTTCAAGCAGATAGACGTTCCAAAGGCAAACAAAAGATTAAAAGCTAGGATCGAATGATTGCGAAGATGAAGGCAAAGTTCATCCCAAGAGACTACCAAATTACTCTGTTCAGGAGGATGCAGAACCTGAGACAGAAGCTGATGACAGTGAAAGAATACACTGAGGAATTCTATCGACTGAACATCAGAGCAGGTCATCGGGAGAGTGATGATGAGAAGGTTTCCAGATATCTGAATGGTCTGAGATATGACATTCAGGATGAATTAAGCATGGTTACCATCGGGACAGTGGAGGATGCTTATCAGATGGCTCTGAAAGCCGAGGAGAAGCTGAGCCATAAGAAAATTCAGAGAGGGCGAAGCAGAAGTCATCCTAGAGGCAAGGCAGTTGTCCAGGAGAAATACCAGAATCCTAAGGAGGAATGGAAGAAACCTCAAGGTAAAATTGAGAGAGGTGGAACCTCACAACGAGGACAGCCATACGTTGAACAGAGAGGACAACATACAGAGAATAAGGGAGATTATGCTGATGGCAATACTTTTCCTCGTACCAGAGGTAGAGGAAGAGGAAGAGGTGGAGTAATCACATGCTTTACATGTGGAAAGAATGGTCATAAGTCATTCGAGTGTCCAGAGAAAAAGAAGGATGGAGGAGAAGATCACATCGCTAAAGCACAGAGGCGTGATGTTGAGACCGAAGACACAGAAGGTGGAAGGTCGTTGATGATGCGTAAAGTTATCTTAACACTTGGGAAGGAGGTGGAGGACTCAGCTCAAAGGACCAGACTGTTCAGGACAGCTTGCAAAACCAAGGACTGGGTATGCAAGGTTATTGTTGACAGTGGTAGCACAGATAATCTCGTTTCGACTGAGATGGTGGAGAAACTAGAGCTGGAGATGACTGATCACCCGAGTCCATACAAGGTCTCATGGCTACAGAAGGGACATCAGGTAAGTGTCACTAAACAATGTTTAGTTGAATTCAAGATAGGGGGATATAATTATAAGGTCTTGTGTGATGTCATTCCCATGGATGTATGTCATTTATTGCTGGGTAGACCATGGCAATATGATCGAAATGTGGTTCATGATGGGAGAATGAACACATATACCCTGGAGAAAGATGGGAGGACACACAGGTTGCTTCCGATAAAGGATAAGGAGATGAAGCCGGAAGTAAGCAACACAATACTTCTCATGATTGGGAAGGAACTTCTTACAGAGATGGAGAAGAAAGAAGATCCACAATTCTTTGTGGTCAGGAAACCGAGGATTGTTCTGACTAGCACAAGAGTGGATGATTTACCAGATGAGATTCAGGAACTACTGGAAGAGTTCGTTGACATCATCGTGGATGAATTACCTCATTCGTTGCCACCGATGAGGAGTGTGAGCCATCATATTGATCTCATACCAGGAGCTAGTTTTCCGAACAAAGCTGCGTACAGGTTGACGCCGCAAGAAAATGAGGAGGTCAAGAATCAGGTACAGGATTTGTTGGACAAAGGATTGGTCAAAGAAAGCCTGAGTCCATGTTTCGTTCCGATAGTTCTCAATCCGAAGAAAGATGGAGGTTGGAGAATGTGCACCGTTTCAAGAGCGATCAACAAAATTACCATCAGGTATAGGTTTCCACTGTCGAGAATGGATGATCTGATGGATTGCCTGAGTGGGGCAAATTATTTTTCAAAGATTGATCTGAAGAGCGGATATCACTAGATTCATATGAGAGAAGGTGATGAGTGGAAAACAACATTCAAAACCAATGAAGGACGGTATGAATGGTTGGTCATGCCGTTTGGTTTGACAAATTCACCCAGCACATTCATGAGATTGATGAATGAAGTCCTGAAGGAGTTCATCGAGAAATTTGTTGTCGTATATCTGGATGATATACTGATCTTCAGTAAGACCAAGGATGAACACTTGAAGCATTTGGCTATAGTGATGAGGAAGCTACAGCAGGAGAAGCTGTTGATTAATATGAAGAAGTCCTCATTTATGAAGACAGAGATCATTTACCTGGGTTTTTTCATATCGACAAATGAATTGAAAATGGATCCGAGTAAGGTGGAAGTGATTAAGAATTGGCCATCACCGAGAAATGTTTTCGAGGTGAGGAGTTTCCATGGTTTGGCTAGTTTCTACCAAAAATTCATCAGGAATTTCAGTAGAATTAGCACAGCAATGATGGATACTATCAAGAAAAGACATAAGTCTTTTCATTGGATAGTAGAGGCTGAGAAGAGCTTCAATCTGTTGAAGCGGAGGATCACAAAACGACCAGTGTTGGTGTTGTCGGATTTCATGAAGACATTTCAGGTGAAATGTGATGCAAGTGGCTTTGCCATAGGAGCGGTCTTGAGTTAGGAGGACAGACCTATTGCATATTTCAGCGAGAAGCTGGATGAAGCAAAACTGAAGTACTCCACGTATGATAAAGAGTTTTATGCTATCATACAGGCATTGAAAAAGTGGAGGCATTACTTGATCCCAAAAGAATTTGTATTGTACAGTGATAATCATGCATTGCAGTTTGTGAGTCAACAGGAGAAGTTGAATCAGAAACATGCTAAATGGGTAGAGTATATGCAGAATTTCACATTTGTAACTAAGCACATTTCAGGTACTGCTAACAAAGTGGCTGATGCTTTGAGCAAGAAATGTTTGTTGCTGCAGGAGTTCCGATTCAAAACATTGGGTTTTGAAAACCTGAGGGACATGTATGTAGGAGATGCAGATTTCGGAGAAGCATATGAAGCAGCTGAGAATCCAATTCTCAGAGACAGAAGTCTGTGGATAGATTATATGATCCAGGAGGGATTGTTGTTCAGAGGCAATCAACTGTGTATTCCAATTTTCTCCATGAGGGAGAACTTGTTGAAAGAAAAGCACAGTGGTAGATTAGCAGGACATTTTGGCCATGACAAAACATTCACCAAGCTGAGCGAATCATATTTTTGGCCAGGCATGCGAGCAGAGGTCAAGAGAATTGTTGACAGATGCAGGATTTGCCAACATTCGAAGGGGAGAAAGCAGAATACAGGTCTTTATCAGCCATTTACCATACCAGAGAAGCCGTGGGAGGCAATTAGCATGGATTTTGTATTGGGATTGTCGAGGACGCCGAGAGGGGTTGATTCCATCTTTGTGGTGGTTGACAGGTTTTCTAAAATGGCACATTTTGTTCCATGCCAGAAGACCAACGATGCGATGCACATCGCGAATCTATTTTTCAAGGAGGTCATTTGACTCCATGGATTTCCGAAAAGCATAGTTTTGGGCAGAGACACAAAATTCATAGGGTATTTTTGGAGGACCTTATGGAAGAAGCTAGGAACTAACTTGGTGTTTAGTTCATCTTACCATCCTTAGACGGATGGATAGATAGAGGTGGTCAACAGAAGTCTGGGAGACCTGCTGAGGAGCTTGGTGACAGAGCACCATAGCAGCTGGGACAACATATTTCCACAGACAGAGTTCGCATTCAATGATTCAGTGAATCGAAGTATAGGGAAGAGTCCATTTCAGATTGTGTATGGGACACAACCGAGGGGAGTTTCTGAACTCAGGGAGTCAGAACAGACTGCGACTAGCAGCGCTAGTGCAGAAGAGTTCGTTGAAGCGATGAAAGAACTTCACAGCAAGGTGAAACAGCGATTGATAGACTCAAATCAGGAGTACAAATGCAGAGCAGATCATCATCGGAGACAACTTCAGTTCGAAGTTGATGATCTAGTTCTGGCACACTTAAGGAAGGAAAGGTTCCCAAGGGGAACATACAATAAGCTGAAGATGAAGAAAATTGGGCCTTGCAAGGTCTTGAAGAAATTCAGAGAAAATGCTTATGAGATCGAGTTGCCAGAGGGCATCGAAATATCTCCGATATTCAATGTCTCTGATTTGTATCCATACAAAGCTGAGGAAACAGGAACAAGTAGTGAGAAACTAGTGATCCAGTGGACGAAGCAGATGTCAATTACAGAAAAGCCACAGATGGAGTGCATACTGGACAAGAGGGTAGGTAAGAAGACCAGAAGAAAGGAATACTTTGAGTATCTGGTCAAGTGGAAGAATCACCTAGTAGAAGATGCCAGCTGGGAAAACGTGTTGGACAACTGAGAGGGGGGGGGGTGAATCAGTTGTTTCCGTGCTTAAACAATTATGGTTCTTTTAAACTTTTTGTAGAGACTCTGAATGATAATCACATTAATGCAGGGAAATAAACAATGGCACTTTCAGCATCATTCACATATATGAGAAACACAGAGACAAATATTTCTTGAGGAAACCCATGCAGGATAAAAACCTCTTTTATTTTATATGATAAGTAATGGTTACATTCTTTACAGTATCATACATATGAGCACCAACTCATAATGAGGCTACAACCTCAGCTTTGCAAGCTGCAACTTGCTGAGAGCACCAACTCTCTATTTTCTCTAGCACCAACTAGAAGGAAGCACCGACTCCCTGGTTTTTCTAGCACCAACTAGAAGGAAGCACCAACTCCCTGTGTTCAAGCACCCACATGAACCTCTTAGGACAACAGTCCTCCCTAGCACCTCCCAACCACCCTGAAATATAAATCTTTGCTACTGAATTTATTACAGTGATATGATGTTCGATGATGGCCTACCTGAATTATCACTGTTATGCTCCACTTCACTGCTATGTCTGCCTTATTGCCTTTCTGCTTAGATCATTTGCATTGTTTGTTCTCCTACTTTTTAAGCTCTGTGCGCCATACCCATTCTCTGCATAGATCCTCTTCTGTTTTATTCAGCTACTGCACTCTGATTCTTCTTCACACATGAATCACCACAACAAACTCCAATAGCAACCGCAAATTCCCACAGTAACAACAACAAAATCTCTTCTCTGTACCGTGTATTTTCGCTTATGTGCACCTTGTGCATGCAATGTTCTCCATTCCTCTACATGCTTCAACCACGCCAATCTTCTCCACCTCTCGAGTGCTCTGCGAGATCAACATCGTAACTCTTCAGCTTCTCTGGCTGAAACCATCAGTGGTTTCTGGCAGTTTCACTGTTGTATGCAACAGTAGCCCTGCGATCAATACTTGAATAAACGGTTCAGATCAAATCAGGATTTCATATATCGCGATTTCGGCACTCTCGGCATTCATAGTCTTAGTCACTTACAAATCCCGTGACCAAGGGTTGTGACCACAGCCTTATGTCTCTCTATCGGGGTTTCAACCTTTCCCGAGCTTTAGCCCCTTCCAGCTACACAATGGTCCATGTGACCTGCGATCACGTGACCTTGGTCTTATTACACCATCGGAGTTTCGGCACTTGTGATGACATAATGTTTATGTCCACGGGATTCGTGATTTCCCGATTTGCGATGCGCTTCAGCCCTCCTGGCTGAGTCCTGGTCCACATGACCGTTACTCGTGACCGCAGCCTTATCCCATCGGGGCTACGGGGTTTGTGATGCCAAGATGCACAAGTCAACGGGACTCTCGGTATGTTGAATCCCGATGTGCTCCTTATCTCTGACAGCTGGCCTTCACTATGCCACCGTCCTCCTTCGTTGTTGTGCTGACAGCTGGCCCCCACTCATCGGGGTTTCGCGGATCGCGATTCTGACTTGCACAAAACTCCTATCAACGGGATCCCCGATTTCCCGATGAATAAAATGCTGATCAATGATTTTCCTATCGGGCCTCTTCCCGATGGCACCGATCTCATGCCATGCGTCCTTCCAGATGGACGGTCCCGATTCCTCCGGGATTTCGAGACTTTCGATGTCTTGTTTCCTTTGACCTCAGGAACTCTCATTTCCCGATGGCCAATATGCCGACGACACCTTGATCTTCGACTCCTGTCCCTCAGATGGACGGTCTCGATCCCTTCGGGATTTCGAGACTTTCAATGTCAAGTGACTTTGTCATTTCAAAGTCCCAATCGTCGATGCCTCTGCTGATGTCATACGTGGTTTGACACATGTTAAATACTGCCACGTGTCACTTTGATTCGTTACCCACATGTGCCTGAATTGTTGAATCAGTCTGACACTTGTCACTACCTGGTTGTGTCACGTGTCACTTAGATGACGTGGTCTGTTGACGTGGGTCGAGTCGATGGTCTAGATCATATCTTGATCTGATGGTTCAGGTTCAGTCGAGATTTCACTCATCGCAATTTTGGGGTTTGTGATGTCAATGAACTTTGACATATCCAACTCGCGATTCTCGAAACTACGATGGCTAGGCTCCTGGTCCATATGACCGTTATCCCCATGACCGCAGCCAAACCTCCTTGCACTTTAAAGACCATGCAGGTTCTCCTCGATCCAACGGTGGTCGGGTCCTGTGCTTGGATATAACGTCTGAGATTTGTCCTCCTTTTCAGTGCGCTTTTCTTGTCTATAATCAGATCTGACGGTCGACGTTCTGTCGGGATTTCACCTTGGCATTTCCTGATGGTAAATCTCGTGCAGCTCTGGGTCAATCTGATGGCTGATGGGATTTCTGACCAATGGCTGTGGATATCTGTCTTCCTTCTCCTCCGTTGTGGATCCTTGAGCCTTGTTGAGTGCGTTTTCCTCAACGTTGTTTCTCCTGAGCTTTCACGTCCGAATCCCCAAGGGATTTTATCCTCCTTATCCTGCCATCTCCACTGTTTGTACTTGCCATCAATGAAAAGCATACTACCTGTTAAACATTTTCCAACAATCTCCCCCTTTGGTATTGATGGCAACTACTGCACCCCCGAACTCTTTTCTCCCCCTTTGACATCAATGTCAAAGAAGAGACATGCTCCACCTGATCTATTGCAGTAAATTTAGGAGGCATTAGATAATCAAACAATACAAGTCTCCCCCTAACAAGATGGACTCTTTTAGGTGTGAAATGAAATGACACCCAGCTTCTGTCTGAGATATTCAAACGGTGTCTTGGCTAGGGGTTTAGTAAAGATGTCTGCAATTTGTTCTGTAGTGGAAATGTATTGGACCTGAACAATCTGATTGGTGACCTGTTCTCTCAGAAAATGATATTTTATGGGAATATGTTTTGTCTTGGAATGGAAGACAGGATTTTTAGACACACTTATGGCACTTGTGTTATCACAATGAATTGGGATCGGTGCAGTATATTTTACCTCTAAGTCTACAAGTGTTTGAATCATCCATAATACATGTGTGCAACAGGTAGCAGCAGCAATGTACTCTGCCTCTGTGGTTGATAGAGAGATGGAACCTTGCCTTTTACTAAGCCAGGATACTAAGGAGTTACCCAAGAGGAATGCTCCTCCACTGGTGCTTTTTCTCTCATCAACACAATTTGCCCAATCTGCATCTGAATAAGCAATTGAAGACTTTGATTTTTGGGATACCACAGACCATAAGTCATTGTTTCTTTTAAGTACCTGAATATCCTTTTGACATCTTGCAAATGACTATGTTTAGGAGCAGCCAGATATCTTCCTACCATTCCTACAGCATGCATTATGTCTAGGCGAGATGTTGTGATGTACAACAGACTTCCTATCATTGATCGATATGAGCTTTGATCAACATCAGGTGAATCATCATCCTTGCTTAATTTACATCATGTTACCATAGGTGTACCCATAGGTTTAGAATCTTCCATTTGAAAC
>ML827281.1:0-14935 GCA_009831015.1 Picea engelmannii | reverse complement strand
ATAGATTTATGTCCAAAGTTATGACATGTGTAGCATTCAACCTCATTATTCAATAAGTCAAACTTATTGTTGCAGTGTTGCTTACTTATTGACTGTTGATTATTTCTTGCCCTCCTTTGTTGTATGCGTCTAGACTTAATTTGACAATTTGCAGTATGTGAATAATTATTACCTTAGTGTATCATTCTTTGTTGTGGGGAGTATTTATTCCTTTGAAATCTTAATTGCTCATTTCTAGGTCTTAAGGAACAATTTACAGCTTTGTGACCGAAGTTAGAACAATAGAAACAATAGCCGTAGAAAAATTCTTTGTACCTGGAAAATGGTTGTCTTCTTTGAACAAATTGATTTATTTCTTGCTGATAACGTCTTTTAGTAGAAAGAACATTGTTTCTTCATTCTTCAGATCCAATCCTGGCACATTTTCCTTTACTCGTCTTGGGTGGCTGATTGTCTTCCTTTGTTTCTATAGGTTTGTTGTCATCATTGGTCGTGCTTTTGAAAAACTTGATAGGTTCTTCAATTCTTAGCTTCCCACTGCTTGATCCCTCTTCATACCCCAAACCAGTTTTCAGCTTGGGATTCCTTTGCTGATTCAGAATGGTGGTAGATAGGATTTTTAATTCTAGATTTGATAGTTTTAGAGTTCGAGAGGGAAAATGAATATAGACACCCTCATTGTATCATTGTAACATATCGAGAGCAAGAGAAAGAAGAGAAGAGCATGCAGAGAACCGTGTGAATAACACCCATGTACAAATACTGAATTAATAGAAGAGAGCTTTGATTCAAATCTATGGTTATGTGTCTATTCTCTATGTGTTGATGTTATGCTCATGAATATTTGCTTCCTGTTATACATTTTCTTTTATATGTTGTGTATGTGATTTCATGGTTGGACTAAAGTCTGAGAGGGTGAATGAATGAGTTTCAATTGTTTCTCTAAGTGAGCCAGAGGATTCCTGCAAGGAGTGCAGTAGAATCATCCACAAGGAGTGCGTTGAAAAAAGGGTTCAATTAAAGTTAGCTTTTGATCTCATTTCCTCGAGAGTGCAGGTAGGCACAGTGTCATGCAAGGAGTGCGCAGGCCAAGCGAAGTCTCAGAGTTGTGATTCTAAGAAAAATATTGAAGGACTGCTGCTGCAGGAGTGCGCAGGGTCGAAAATCTTCAACACTTAGACGAGGTTGAAGATTTTCCGCAAGGAGTGCGTGCAAAGTTCTTTCCAAGGATTTGAGGATTTCAAAAAAAGATCGGGAGGAGTAGGCCTTCGAACTTATTGAAGGATAAGCGCAAGGAAGTCGGAGGAAAGCGTCGCAGGTTGGCGAGCGAACAAACACGTCTTGTGGAGAGACACTTCTTTGTTTCGCAGAATCCTCGAGGGGAGAACGGATGGACGAAATCTTCAGAAGAGATTTCACGAGGTTCTGAGAACAGTTGGATTTCCCAGAGGTGCAAGGTAGTTACTGCATAGGCATGGAAAGGATTCAAAGCTCAGGAGGGGTAGCACTGTTGATCCAATATGGTCAGGGTCGTTGGATTGTTTACAAGATCGCATATCGGGCCCTCGTGAGGAAAGTGTCCTAAGGTTGGTAAGGAGAGTTGTGAGATGCGAGGTCACGAGGCAGCGAAGTGGCGAAAGGATCAGGAGAATCCATTTGAGAAGGACAGGTGGAGGATATCTAAGGATCTCGTGAACTCGGGAGCTCGCAGGGTGAGATCCCAACCATTAGGTACTCCGAGTCACGAGCACGCGAGGTGCAAGGAGGTGAATAGCCATTGGATCCAGATCGCGGGAGGACTGTTGGATCCGCATGTGGCTCGTGCATCGGAGCCTCGCAAGAAAAGGCTCAAGAACTTGACCTCGTGAGAAACGAAGTCGCGAGGGAGTGAGGTCGCTAGTTTCGGCACCTTGGACCTCGAGAGTTGACCGGGAAGTTATTCAAGCTCGCGAGTAGCGAATTCACGAGGGAGTGAGGTCACGAATAACGAAGTTCCCCAGGGAAAAGTCAGTGAGTTGACTAACATCTCGGATCTCAGGAATCCGAGGGTGTAGCGCTCGATTGTTGGACTCGCGAAGACGCGAGTTCCGATCCTCTGAAAAGTTAAGGAAGGGGATCGCGCGACGAAGAGAATCTGTGGGTAGGAAGATTCCCAATAGGGAATTAGGAGAACCTGTGAGTTCTTCGGGCCGAGAAGAGAGGAAGGTCCTGTGGGAGTGGACGTGTCGTGAGGGTGGTGCGCGTATGCATCACTAAGAAGCACTCAAAATGCATTCGTGAAAAAAGAGCGATCATCCAGATGCTAGTCGATAAGGATATATCTATATTAAAGGTTACATGATTTGTTGGAAGGACACAGGTTGGTCGTCTCAATGGAAAGTTGGTAGGTGAAGCAGCCCTATATATGGATGTACTTGCACTAGAAACCAATTCTCAGTTATGTCTCGAAGAATCATGCACTCTCTATAGGATGGAACTCTTTTTTACTTCACTCGAAGGAGGGATATAATGCACTTTTAAGTAAATATTGGACCCGGGGTCCTTGTGGTCTAAATATTAAGACCTGGATAGTTGATTTTGACCATATCAAGGAGCCAATGGATTTTATGCGAGTTTGGGGTATATTTCATGGTTTTCCCTTACGATTCTGGTTAAGAGAGATATTGGAATCCATACGAAACAAGTTAGGATCCTTTGTCAGACTAGAACCCAATTAGGCCACCAAGACGGATCGACGTTGGGCTTCGATCCAAATCGAGGTGATGTTTGGAAAGTTCTTGAAGGAAATATTGACACTATTTTTGGAGACAAATTATGGCATCAAAGGGTCGACTATTGGAAGTTACCCTTTAGATTCCATGGATGTCATGAAATTGGCCACGTTCACTCCCAGTATAGTCGCTTTGTGCCATTATTCTGAAAAACATCAAAGTTATGGAAGATGAAATTAAATTTTGGAAGGACCAACATTGTGGAGATGAACACAGTTGATGAAAGAAGCATGGAGGTCATTCTCAATTTAGGAAAAGAGGATTCAAGAGGACAAGGCCCTGCAAATGAGAATCAGCGTGCCCCTCCATCAACTATGATTGATAAGTTTCCTATTTTTGTTCCTACTCATTTTCTTAAGTATGGTATAGGTGGCTCATCTTCATTTGAAGAAGTTTTTCCATCCTCCCCTGGGATTTATCCCCCCAAGCTTTCGCTGGAGGTTGTTACCTCTAACATAGCGATTTCTCCTCTCACATTTCCTACTTCCCTTCCCTCTTCTAAAGGGATTGGTCTCCCTATATTGATTCCCTCCTTCGCTTCATATCCTAGCCTCCCCCTCCCCATCTCATTCTCGTCCTAAGGATGATAAAAAACTATCCTTTTTGTCCCCTCCCCTCTCCCCTTCTCATGTCCCTTTTGATTTTTTTTCCCATTGTTGTTAGTTCTCTGGTGAAAAGGTCTCCTCCCTCTACCCCCCTAGTGTCCCCCTCCCCCCCATATCAAGGGTTACGCTCTTCGATCCAAGGGTCATAAAAAATAGGCGATTCCAATAAATGAGGACTCACCTTAGACACTCTTCATTGAACCCAATTGGGGAGGAAATCCCATATTCACAAGGCCTAGGAAAAGGTTTTTGTTGAGATTCGTAAAGGTAGAAAAGTCTCCATCATCAGGGCCCTTAGAGTGGGGAGTAATTTTCCTTCCCATGTTCGATGATCCTCCTCTCCTTCATTGCAAGAGGGGTTGGGGGACCCCAAGAAAACCTATCCCTCAAGAGGTTTCTCTTGAGCCTTAAGCCGGATATAACTATGATTCAGGAGACAATGTGTTTGAGTGAAAACTCCAGAGAGATTATTGAGTTTTGGATCAGGAATTGGTCCTTTTGTGTTTTTGGTGTAAATGTCTTGTCGGGGGGATTATTAACTGGTTGGAGTCTTGAATTTAAATCCACACCTTCTTCCTCCTTTTGTTCATCTATTTCAATCATTTAAAACATAAAGACAATGATTTTTCTTTCACCATATTCAACATCTATGGGATTTATGCCGACATAGTCCCCTTCTGGGAAGACTTAAAAATTGAAGGTACATTTATAGACCCCCTTATGGTGGTTGGGGGAGACATAAATTTCACCCTCTCATTAAGAGAGGTGTGGGGGGAACCCCTAGGGAGGATCGGTAGAGATGGTTTTTTCTCTATTTTCTAGAGAACCTTCATAGGGTGGACATGGAACCGGATAAATTAACCCCTGCCTGGTGAAATTTTAGAACAGGGAACAAAGTTATTTCCAAAATTCTTGATAGGCTCTTGGTATTGCAGGTATTCCTAGAAACATGCTTCCATTTCAAATCAACAGTTGGTGAAGGGGAGATTTTTTATCATCAACCAATCATCCTCTAGTGGAAAACCAAAATGGAAATGCCTCTTGCACCTTTGAAGATAAGTCAAGTATAGTTTGGGGAAGAAGATTTTAAAATGTTGGTATCCTCTACATGGATAAGGATTTACTCTTCGAAGCATGCTCCTTTGATGGCCTAATTCGTAGAAAACTTGGCAAGGATCAAAAGAGACATGAAAAAATGGTTACCTATTTGGAAGGCTTAGATACTTAGAGATATTAGAGAATTTGGGGATAGACTATCTTCCCTCCACAAAAGGATAGAGGAAGGCCCTCTCAGTCTGATCCAACTAAAGTAGCTAAAAGAATTGGAGGTCATTAGACATTCTAGGATGGAAAAAGAAGAGAAGGAATGGAAACTTAAAATCAGGGTGTTGTGGTTAGAATACGGTGATAACAACACCAAATTATTTCACCAATTTTATAATTTCAGAATAAATCTCAATACAATATGGGAAATCAAAGACGAAGAAGGGATAGTGATCAGCTCATTCCCTGAGAAATATGAAGTGGGGGCTAGATTCTTTGAAAAATGGTTCACATCTCCTGAAGGGTGTCCAATTTAAAAAGTCCTAGTAGTACTTCAAAATTCTCGGTGGTCTTCTCATTTGAGATGAATCAGACCCTGGAAGAAGAAGTGTCTGAGATGAAATTATTGGTTTCCCTCTCTTCCATTCATAATGGAAAGAGTCTGGGATGAGATGGATTTATAGTCGAATTCTTAAAGATATTTTATGACACAATATAGGAGGACCTGTTACTGATGGTTAGGGAATACCAAAGGGTAGGAAAGATCCATGCATCCCTAAATTCTACCTTATTATGCCTCATTCCCAAAAAACAATATGCAGTCTCATTTGGGGATTTTCGACCTATATCTTGTTGCAATGTTATTTATAAGATAATAACCAAGATTATTTCAAGACATTTAAAACCCATGTTGAGTGAAGTTATAGGAGAGGAACAGATTGGCTTCCTGCAAAATAGGAAAATCCATGATGTGGTAGAGATAACACAAGAGGTCCTCCACTCTATCAAAAAGAATAATATTAAAGAGACAATTTTGAAACTATACTTCTCTAAAGCATACGATAGAGTGAATTGGACCTTCCTATACTTGGTGACCCTTCTTCATTTGTAGTACTAATAAATGGATCCCCTTCTCGATTATTTAAGGCCTCGATAGGTATATGATAGGGATTCTCCCTCTCTCCATTTATTTTCTTGATTATTGCAGAAGTGCTAAGTAGAATGATGAAGGAATCTAGAGAAAATGGGGCATTAAGAGGATTCAGGGTGTCAGATTATGAGATGGTATCCCACTTATTGTTCTTCGATGACATTTTTTGGAGTGTTTTTAGATCTCGGAGAGACCTTTTGGCCTTAAAAAGAATCCTTGACCTGTATTGCAAAGCCACATGTATGTCAATCAATTTGGATAAGTTGTTCCTTATCCTCAATAATTGTTCTGTTGTTGAAACTAATTCTATCCTTAATATCTTTCATTCCCAAAGAAAATACTTAGATGAGTGGTTCAAGTATTTAGGGTTCTTTCCCAAACTATACTGCTACAAACAAAAGGACTAGGGGTGGGTTATAAAAAAAGTGGAAGCCATGGTTTCAATATAGGTGAATAGGCTTCTTTTCAAAGGAGGAAGGTTGGTCCTCCTAAAGGAATTTCTAGAAATTATTCCAATTTACTAGAATTCCATTGCAGTTATCTCCAATGGGGTCTTGACAAAGATATGTAAATTGAGTTTCCAATATATATGGGAAGGTAAGAATATTCTGAGGATAATCCACTTAGCTAAATGGTCATATATTGCAATCCCCAAAGATTTAGGGGGATAGGGTTTAAATGGTATCTTCCCCTTTGGTCGAGCCCTAGTAGGAAGAAATATGTGGAGGTTAATGCAAGGAAATTTGTTGTGGGTATGGGTTATGAACTCCAATTATTACGCCAATATGTCTGTCATTGAGTGGTTTCATGTTCCCTTAAAATATTCGAAAGGATCGATCATTTGGAATGCCTTGGTAGAGGCCTTCCCTTTGATGGGTATATGGTTTGTATGGAAAGTAGAGAATGAGTGTAGCATTCACCTCATGGAGGATCCATGTTTGGGTGTTAGAAACAATTACAGAATATCTAATCCCCTCATCTAGATCCTTCGGGACCAGAATATATTCACGATGATTGATTCCCAAGTAGGATCTCCCCATCCTAGAGGCTGCATAGGATGGAAATATTTTTCCTCCCTTGGGATCTTTGAATATTTAGCCGAGAAATGGAAAACATTCATTATATTTATATGTGAAAACTTAATTATTTTAGATGAAAAACCCCCATATTAATTATGCTGGTCCAAAAACCCGGAGGATGGATCCTTTACAGGAAATCTAGGCTATGAATCCTAGTAGGAAGAAAGATTCGTAGGATCCAAAAACTGGTGGTAGGGATCACTATGAAAAATAAAATCCACCCTCAGATGCAAAATCCCCCTATGTATTTCTCTTAATAAAAAATTACTTACTTGGGACAATGGAATCAAAATTGGATGGTGTGGGCCTAATCATTGTTCTCTATGCAATGTAAACTATGAAACCATTTCTCACTTATTAATTTATTTCATGTATGCAGCCCAGGTTATGAAGATGGTGAAGGAAAAGATGGAAGTTAAATCAGACTGGAACAAAGACAATTTGGAAGAGTGTTTCAAGGAATGGTTACATGACAGATCAGTTAAACCTTATGCAAGACTTCCGAGTATTTTTATTTCCAATATTTGGTGGGCCCGAAACAATTCAATTTTCAAGGAAAAAATTGTGCGAGCAGAAGTTGTTGTGATTCTAATGCTAAATCAGGATACCAAACTCAAAGAAGATATGACGTAAATAAATCCTACCAACCCTATTTTTCCATCAATAGATTATGAATTTCCATGGGGGTATTTTGATGAGGCAAGTCAGGGGAACCCTCCTATGTGTGGAGTAGGGGTTGTGTTATACATTAATCACAACAATTATATTTTTTTCATATATGCACCAGGTTCAGGTAACAACAACATGGAAGAATTCATAGCTCTATGGACGCTATTAGAGACAACAAAGAAAAAATATATCCAGAAGCTTCAAGTTATGGGTGATTCCAATTTGGTTATTGATTGGGCTAGGCAAAAAAAATTATCACAAGACATAAGATTAGACACAATCATGAGATATATTAAGCTTGTGTTTAATTTCTTTGACTGGCTAACATTTCACCACATCCTTCATGAACTTAACACCAAAGTGGATGAACCATCCAAAGAATCTCTTGCACTGTCGGTTGGGGCCTTTGGGGTCTACAGATTTTTCAAAGGAAAAGAAACTGAAGCAATGGAATTTCATCTTTAAGGATTCCACAATACAATGACTCGTTAAGGAATTGATTTTAACAATGTTTGTAAAGATATGTATGGTAGAACATACCTATAATTTTTTCTGTAAGGAAATAAAGTTATAGGTTCTCTGAGTGATAAGTTTGAATTTTTTTTGTATAGATAATGAAGCGGGTCTGAAGAAGGCCAAATGAATGGACTGTAACTTGTATATTCTCCTTTTGGAGAAAATGTAAAAAAGAATCCCAGTGAATTTTTTTTCCAAAGGAAAAAAATCCATAATTTTATTGGAGGAAATAAAATTACATCTATAAATGTCAGGGAATTCCTGTATAATTTATGTTCCAATGGGATCTTTAGTCTTCTTTTCAAAATTTTGCAAAAAAGGAGACCTTTCAAAGAAGGAAAAGATGTTTGTATAAGACTTGATATAAACATGAACATGCGAAAAAATTATGGAATCTTGTTGGGCATGACATAGTCCTAACTGAGCCTACTTTCCATATACATTCCAAAAAGGAGAAAAAAGTTGTTTAGTTAGAGATTATCCCAAGGGTTGTGAATGTATTCCTTGGGGTCATTCAGGCCTTATTCTTTGATTTATCGATGTCCTTTTTCCAGTTCTGAGCCATCCTTTAAGAGATTCTCCTCTTGTTGGTTGTGAATCCTGTAAACATGTGAGAAAGTGATATGAGTGAACCTTGCTGAGAGTCACCTTATTTCCTCCAAAAGTGGAACCAAAGTGTATGAATGGAGAATGTGTGTTCCTTTCATAACTTGGATTAAAAATAATGAATCTCCATAGATGTTCAATTTCTTGAGGTTTTTTTCCAAAGCTAAGAGTAGAATAAGATAAAGTGGCATGAATTCACTACAGTTATCTGTGGCCTCCCCTAAACCAACAAAGTTATTTGTGGCCTCCCCTAAACTAGCAGAGAAGGCTATGGAGTGGTTTTGAGAAAAATTAAGAATTCCCCTTGCACCTCCAATGGAGGGGGATTGTTGAGTTTCCCCATCAAAACAATCCCAAGGATATTCCTCATTTATGGAAGGAGGGGTTGTGATTTTTCGCACAAAGGAAGAAGAGGGTATTTTTCATGGGAAGGTTGTGAGAATGTTTATGCTTTGTAGGGAAGTATGAGATATAAAGGCTTGTTTATTTTCAAAAATGGATTTATTCAAGGAAATCCAAATTCCCCAACTGATGATGAGAGGTGTTAATGATGAATAAATTGTTGGGATAAAGAAACAATCTACAAAGGTAACCTACAAACCAACTTTAAGACTAGAAACCAACCTTTCAAATCTAGAGAGGGCTCTCTCCAAGACGTGATCTCTAATAGACAGGTTGCCATAAAATGATGGCTAGATTTAGAATTTTAAGATAATTTTTCAAGTTCTGCTGACAAAAGATAGTACTTCTAGGGCTATGGAGTCAACCAATGGAAACAAAGAAAACAATGCTTGGTAGATAGAACTCATCAGAGGAACAAACGCTAAATAAGGTGGTGAACTTCAGTTTTTAATATGATCATGTAGGGTGAAAGAAGAAAAGAAACATACAACGGGATCAAAGCACCATAAAGGATAAATTCTGACCTCAGTTGAGAAGATAGGAAAAATTTAAATCAGTTAAGTCTAGAGCACCATTAGATGAATTATGGACTTTTAATTTACCAATTTATAGAGAATAAAAGTGAAAATGAAAATAAGTACACAAGGAATACATACAAAGAAGAATACAATATTCATATCACCGCCATTAGAATCTTTTTCTTAAGGAATTCAGGACATCTGCATTTGTATTTCTTTAGATTCAGAAAATTACATTGAGGATAAAAATGTCTATACTTTTTCCTGCACACCCCCTTTTACATCAAAATAGTCCATATATATAGAAAAATAAAGTTATACTTAGCTGCTAGGAGTCAAACTACTATCTCCTAGAGTTATGGATCTGGTTGTTTTCAAAGAGAACAACAACCTCTACAAAATGTACCAAAAATAGGAAAGTCGATTTGGAAATCATAACCTATCTGAAATTTTATTTACAGTCATAAATTATTAAGAAAATTTCAACCATACAGTTGTGATGAATCATCATGTGTATCGTTGGACAACACTGTCACTGTTGTGCAATAAATTTTGTTTTTTTCTACGCAAATGTTGGCTACAAAATCTGCGCATATATTTTGCACGGCGGAACTTCATGTTGAGGTTGCACGCATGAATCCAGTTGGAAACAAAGGATCGGATCATTCAGTTTGTCCATAGATTCCTTGTCCATATCTTCCTTGTAGTCGTAAGGCTATGTTTTCCCTTCTTAATGACAAATTTTGTCTCTTTAAACTCCTCACTTGTCTCAACAAAGCCGCATTCCTTTTCAATTTTCACTGAGCATTAGAGAGAGCTTCACATGCATCGTCAATAGCTGGTTTGAATTTCTTGTAATGTTCCACGATTCCTTCCTCTGATATTCTTTTTTCCTCCTTGAGTTTAATGATCTCATCTTGATATTATCTCATCTGCTTTTTTAGCCACTTTATATTCTTTTCTCCTCTTGTTGGTGTGGTAGGAGATCTCTGACCTTCTTTACTCTGTGATGCTTGTGTTTCAGGAATTCTTTCTGTTATATTCCTCCTCAATTCTTTGTTTTCCTGATAGAATTGGAATATAACATGTTGAGATTTATTTAATTGTTGTTTCACCTCCTTGATGTCTACATCTTCTTCACCTGGTTCCACCTGCTTTTCATCAATCTCCTGGGTTGCACATTCAACAAAATCTGGCTGAATGGTGGGTATGGAAAATCTCCTGGCAGAGGACCTAGTGTGCAGTTTACTCGGAGCTTGTGTCTCCTCAATTTCTTCAGTAAATCTTAGTTTGATTGTTTTCTTGGATGCTAGCTGACTGGGTGATGAATCTTCAATTTCTTTTCCTTTTCTCCTTTCAGCAACACCTCCTCCTCTTACCTCTAAACTATGAAGTGTTGATTTCTTCACAGATAAGGGAATATCTCCTTTAAGGTCTCTGGGAATGTTTTCTGAAATTAGGAAGGGATTCTAGTCCTTGTTTAAATTTATGAGCTCCTCAACCACCAAAATATTAATCAAGGAAAAATGGAATATGTTTTTCTCTGGTTGGTCAACTTTGGCTTGGACATTGTCTGCCATCTTTCCCAAGCTTCTACATAGGAAAAAAGGTAAGTTTAAAGGACTTCTTCCTGTGAAATGCATCAGAATCTTGATGTGGTATTGATGCACCTTGTAGAATCTTCCCTCACGGGTAAAGTACTTATGTATTATCTTTAGAAGTTTCTCAAAAGGTTCCAGAAGATACTCACTGGGAATGTTGGCTCCAATTTTTCGATTTCTATATTCAGGTTTGATGAAATCAATATAACATGAAGTATCTAATGGCATACCTTTAAAACATTTTTCTTCTTGCATAGGAATCTTCGTTGCAACTGATATGGTTTCCTCTGTCACTTGAAAAGTGATACCTGCAATAGTTACACTGACACAAGTAAAGTTATGGGCGAACTTCTTAGTTAGTTGCGCATTATGTCCTTGAATATTTTCCTAGAATATTATACATCCGGCTTGTTCAAACGACACTCTGATCATTGGGTCTGCATTTACTAACTTTAAATCATGTGGTTCAAAGCTCAATAATTTCCCGCTCCATGCATTTTTTCTTTTACTTTGAGGAGTTTTCATGATGGTGATATATGTCAATTTCAGGTGCACAACAATAGATTGTAATAGCCTCTCTGTGTAGCGAATGAGAATATTAACTTTTGCACGGTGTTCAAGAAAAGGTAGAAAAAAGAAACTTTGCATGGAAAAAAAATAGACGGCAGAAAATTCAGCGCAACAGAAAACTCGACACAACAGTAAACAACAATAGAAAAATTTGGCGCAGTAGAAAACTCGGTGCAGCAGTAAACAGCAATAGAAAAATCCAGTGTAGCAATAAATGGCAACGGAAAACTTCAGTGCATGAGTAGGTAATAAGAATTTATCTCAGAAGAAAGAAGGTTGACTGTGTGAAAAACAAACTCATTCCCAAAGCTAATTTTCAATGGGTTCCAAGGAAAGTTCCTGAACAATGATTCAAAGCAATGGAGGATGCGCAGTAAAATAGAGTAGAAAATTTACGTAGCAACTGGGAGCAAACAATATTTACGAAGCAAAGGGCTTCGGAGATTACTGGAAAAGCTATGAATGACGCATAAGTCTTTAAGGTGATGGATAAACATGAAGGGTGACCAATATTTATGCTTTAATGGATAAGGAATGAAATTATGAAAAGGGATGGAAAATCCATAGCGACAAGATGTTTTAAGGCAAGTTAAAGATTTGCACAGTGAAATTGCGCACCGGGTACTCCTTTGAAGTGTGAAATAGTACAAATGATATGGAGTGCCATGATTGTTCACTTTTCTGACTTCATGATTAGGTAATGATAACCCATTATGTCTTTCGACATGACATTCATCCTAACCACTCGATTTGACCTTGGTACATAATTTCCACTTTTCGACATGACTCAAGACTTAGGAAAGTAGACCTTTACAATTTAAACATGGCAAACCTTACACCCTTTTAATCAAATTATGGCCAAACCCTTTACTTGAAAATTTCAAACCATTCTTTATTTGGTCACTGACCTCATAAGCTTTGACACACTAACTATGACTCATCTAGGAAAGTCTTGATTTTTTTCAAGATCAAGGAATGATTTTGAAATTTGTTTGGACAAACATATAAATCTAACTACAAAAATCATGGTGCTAACAAGAGGGAGAGACTTGTACTCAATATTTTGATGATCATTCAACCAATGTTTAGAGCTTCCTTCATATTCGATTCATTCCATACTAGGGAGGGCCCAAGAGAGCTACTAATCTCTTTCCAAACTGAAATTGTCAAGGGGAAATGTAGGAAGAGGTGTATATAGGATTGTTCCATTGATAGGCAGAGGGAACATTGACTTGAACCTGTGAAGGAACGCTTCTGAAGGTTTTCCCATGTAGGGGCCTAATTTTTTAGAAGGATCCACATGAATAGGTATGATTTTGGGGGGAATTTTAATTTTCAAAGGAGCTTACCCCACCAAGGAGGGGGATCTTGTTTTGTGGCCTGGATTATTGAAATATATCCTTGTTTTGGAGAGTATTTCCCTGCTAGATTGAAGGACAAGATAAGTTTATCTTCTTGATAAGAGAGTATGATGAAGGAATTTTTCAAATAGATGATATATCTCTTCCATGTATGCAAGTAATTTTTTTTTATTTCTCTTGAGCTCCATCTTGTGTTTCATGTGATGTAGTCTATGTGCCCAATTTGGTTTATAAAAAAGAACCCTCTTTGATTTAGTGAGAGAAAATTATCTTCCAGAAGTAAATGATTGTTGTCACATATTATCCATGGGTCCTTCCCTATTAAAACTTTGGAGTCGTCCCCAAACTTCCATATTAGCTAGTCTCCTATTGTGTGGAAAGAGTTTATCATGGCTTTACAAATAATAGTTCCTTTATTAGTGGATTTTTTGGGGGTTTTGATCCAATCCAGAATTGATTGACAGGGGAATCATTTTCCCTTTATTATTTTGTGCCACAATCCATTCCCTTCAATCAGGCTCCAAGAGTTGTTTGTTGCCACGACTTTTGCAAAGGTGAAAATTTTCTTTAAGCCCCATCCACCATTTCCTTTTGTCTTTGAGATATGGTTCTTTGAATCCAACTCTAGGGACTAAGAGTCTTCTTTTATTTCCCATTGTAAGTGTAGATATTTTTGGGATATTTTATGTAGAATTCTTTTTGGCACCCAAGAAAGAGAGGTCTAGTAAATAAGAATTGCTTCTATAATTGATTTTAGGAGAACTAGTCTTTTGGCTCTAGAGAGCCATCTATTATACCAAGGTGTGAACCTCTTTTAAATTTTTTTCTAAGATCCAAGCCCAATATGCTTTCCTGTAATCTGATTCCTTGAGGGTGAAAACCATATACCTGAGACCTTCTATTAGGTCCTTTATTTGTACTCCAAGGAGAGAAGAAATTGTGTCTTATTCCTAGAGGGGTAATCCCCATGTCAATAGAGAATATGTATCTTGATTGATGTTCATTATAGTAGCTAGGAAGAAGATATTGAGGATGTCCTTTATATTTTCTAGAAAATAAAGTTTTCCATTGTAAAAGATGACAATTTCATCTACAAAAATAAGATGGGAGAGGGAACAATTTGGGGATATTTTTATGCCTTTTAGTTTCCTTTGGGTTCCTGCATCTGAGATGAGGTGGCTTTGGGATTCTGCAACCATGAGGAAAAGCAGGGGAGAGAGTGGAAATCCATACCTGAGACCTCTTTCATCTTTGAATAAAGGAGAGGGTGATTTGTTAATGAGGAGGGAGAAAGAAGTGGTGGATATGTAGCTGAGAACCCAAAGAAAAAGGGTGAGAGAAACCCAAATGAAAGAGGATTAATCTGATATAAATCCAACTTACTTTGTCAAATTCTTTGGCCAATTCGACTTTGAAGATGACATCCTTTTTTTTTCCTGTGTGAATTGATTGTAGGCCTTCTTGAGAAAGACCTATGGCTTGGTGAATTTTTCTTCCTCTTAAAAAACCAAATTGTTCCCCAAAAATAATGTTAGCAAAGATCTATTTTAAACGATTGGCGATAATGTTTTTGATGATTTTGTAGATATTGTTGCAAGGTGAGATGGGTTAAAAATAGTCAAAGGATTTGGTATTATCATACTTTGGGATGAGGGAGATGAAGGTGGAGTTTAAGGGAGATAGGATTTGGCTAGTTGTTCAGGATTATTCAATGGTTTTAAGGAGATCCCAACCAAGAATGTTAAAGGTCCTAGAGTAGAATACTACAGGAAGTCCATCTAGTCTCGCGCTTTTGTCGTTATGAAAGTTGTGCAAATTTATCTGTAACTCTTCTTCCATGACTTCTTCCATTAGAGATTCATTTTTTTCCTGATCCACAAAGCTAGGGAAGAGACTTACCACTTTTAAAATGGCTTCAATTAAATATCTTTGGTATTCCTTGAAAATATCTTTGAAATGGGTAGTACCTGAAGCTGCAATGTCTTCAAAACTCGTGGCCATTATCCCGTCACTTCTTTGAATTTCCCAAATTGTGTTTTTTTT